>JAEQBA010002756.1:143076-214717 GCA_019434445.1 Phalangium opilio
TTTGTTTGGGAGCAGAAGATTTCTTGGCTTGCATCAAACAGCGGTCAGAAGTAAACTGATAAGTAGCCTAGACTGATCCGCCCTTTTATACTTTCGTGATACAATTAGAAAAAAAATAGATCCCCCTCAATGTCATAAACATGTCTTAACACGTTTGGGCTAGTCATAAAACACTCTAAATATAAATTCTATTGATAACAATACAACTGTTTCGACCACGCCCCCTTTTAAGGTACTAAAGCACCTGGTGTGGGGTCCAATTAAAGAATTGACAAAAAATTCTTTGTTCAAGTTCAGCCCCTTTTAAAGGCCATAGAAGTCTTGAAATGACCCAGAAAGACAAAGGGAATAGATGCTTTTGTTCAGCCCCCCCCCTTTTCAAGGTCATAAACCAACCTGTGGGGTGGCCCAATCAAAGAAAAATAAATTCTCACGCATCTCAGGGACCCGAGGTCATTCCCCCCCCCCCATCCCTAAAAGCCATAAATAATTTTGAGGAACTCTCAAGACTGAAAATAGGAATGATTTTGATAAATTTAGTTAGAATTTATTTCAACGCTTTAAACATTTGAAATGTTTTTTTCAAATGACGCTTTTCGTGTCAGTCAATTGCCACGTCCATGAATGATTTCGTGTCGGTGGATTATTCAATTTCACATGTATTCCTATGGGATTTTAAAAATTTAAATGACGCGTTTCGTGTGTGTACAATGCAATGTAAATGTTCAAAAACGTTTTACTTTTAACACGAAATGTGTTGAGAAAGCTAAGTAACACCCTACACTATCACCACTGAAAAGTTTTGTCAAGACTGTAGTAGGTATAATAGTATTACAAAGAACAAATTAAGGAAAAAAATTATATTTATTTCGAGTTACATTTCAAGTTTTTGACTGGTTCTTTTATAATTTATAAAACGTAATAAGGTATGGAATATATTACAATAATAGGATCTAACTTTCATGTCGCAAAAGTTCTTGAATAAACATTTCAATTATAGCTTTCTCGAGATTAACGCGTTTAATTCTTAGTACAATATCGTCATTCGGAGTAAGTGTTGTTGGAGGGTTGAGTTGGCGGAATGACTTTTTCTTTCTCCCACTCTTCTTGAGGGACATCTCTGTACTTTCTGTTTGGCGGCATGTCTTTAGTCAATGGGTTTTGGATGAATATAGGTATGTTATTTGTTGGTAATCCTTGAAGTAGTGGACAGTCTGCCTTGAATTTCTGATGCTCTTCGAAAACATTGTCGTTAGGTTCCCATCCTCGTAGCGTTAAGTCACAAAATGGCATTTAACAGCGTCCGTCCCCGAACTTAAATAGTAAAACCCATGACGGGCTAGTTCTGACGGTTTTACAAACGTACTCGCAAATGCGCCAAACGTTTCTAGACGTGTAATTTCTCGATTCATCTTATCCTGGCGGTGTCTAACAATCAAATGAGGTCCTGACCAAATCAGACGCTATTTATATCCCAAATAAGGGGATGAAAGGTTAGATTGTAATGGACGCGGTTACTAAGCAGACGTTAATTCGCGAAGCTCTTTCAAAGCCAGGGAAAATACTGGCCGTTACTTTCATCCTAGTAACTGTATTTCTAGTTGAATTTGCATTTTGGTATTTTAAAAATATTACTTTAATTTCGGGTAACGCAACAAAGACATAACATGTTGAGACTTGTCAGGATAATGCCTTAGGGGCAAACACCTGGAAACAATTAAATGTTTCGTGGTAGGAAGAGTCACCGACTAACAAAGCAATAAATCCGAAAATAGATTCAATTCATAACAATACAACTGATTCGACCATACCCCTAAACCCATTAAAACACGTCTTTATAGTAAAAATAAAAACGGATGGGGATAAATTCTTTTGTTCAAGTTCTGCCCCTTTTTATGGCCATAGACCAGTCTGAACGATGTTACGTATAAATATTACGTATAAATAAAAAGCCGATGGAATGTCTTAACACGTTTGTGTGAGTCATAAATCACTCAGATTCCATTGATAACAATACAACTGGTTTAGCCACGCCCCCTTTTATGGTCCTCAACCACCTGACCAATAAAGGGCAATAAAAAAAGAAAAGCATCAGTCAATATACCCTCAGGCTAATTATCAACCCCGCACTCTAGAAAATCACGCAATAAAGATCATTCAGTTGTAACCTTTTAAACCGTAAAGACCTGCCGTAAGGATGTCCGCCAAAGTAGGAGTTTACCGCGTGAACGCCCGTGTTAGACTAAGTAATGAATGCTATGCCGTTTTCGGTGTAAATGGATTCGAGCCAAGCTTACTTTTCACAAAGAAGGACGGGACTATTCTCACAATCTCGGAAGACGTTTTGAGGGAATTTATGGAGGAGTGGACGGATATCTATTCAGCTTTGGAAACTGGCGACCTGGGTAATTATCGTTACTTGAACTTGAAAATAAAAATAACCGTTATGGAGGGGAGTATAGTATTCGACGATGGCAGCGTATTCACTCTAACAAAGGCCGAGGCAGGGAAACTGAACGAGAAATTTAGTTTTATGAGATTTCACTTCAAGCTTTTAAACGATCAAGCCGAAGTTACTAAATGCATGTACGAAGCTATTGTAAAACGCATGAATGATATATATCAAAAATATTATGTAAGTCGCGGTACTATGTCTCACAATGATTACGACCGTGTTAAAAATTTCCTAGCAGCGTGTATAGTTCCTTCGAGCATTTTCGAAGATTTTTGTAACTTGGTTCGTGACAAAAACTTGACGCGTAAGCTACAATTATATAATTTATTCTACATTTGCTTAAATAACGACGCGTACATTCGCGAATTAATTGGAATTGATTGTGTTCATTAAAAGTTTTTGACTAAAATTCGATTCGTAATAATAATAAGCCTAGAATAACCTAGCATAAGCCTATCTTTCAGGATCTACATTAGCATAAGCCTAGCATAAGCCTATCCCTATAGGTACCAGCCACGTGACGTTATCAAAAAATTAGCCGTGACGTCATCAAGAAAACCACCACCAGGTGGCTCAACAATTCAAATTTCAGGCCAAAACCATCACGTGACGTCATCAATTTCCCCCCATCTCCCCCCTCAATTCCCCCCCTCTCCTCCCCCAACACCATCACGTGACGTCATCAATCCCCTCCACATCCCCCCCAACCCCAGGGGTGTCGGTATAAACCAAAAAATTTTACCCCCCCCCCTGAAAGGGGGGAAGGAAGGGGGGTAAAATTTTTGGGTTTATACCGACACCCTTACTCTCTCACACACTTTTTCCTTTAAAAACCTATAACTCCCAGGGTTGTTTGATTTAAATCGGTTTGATTTAAATCACTGATTTAAATCAAGAGATTTTTTAAAAAAATCATTTGATTAAAATCAAGAATATATTTTTATTTTTAAAAATGTTTTCTAAGATTCCAAGAAGTAGTTTAAGAAACTCGAGAAGAAACTTAACTAGAAAAGACCTAAAATTAAAATAATCATGGTTTTGGTATATTTCAATGTAAGTTTTTCCCAGAACTCCAGTTTGTCTTGCTGGAAAGGCTAGGAAATGAAATAGCGGTCAAGCTAGACTTTTTATACAAGCATTTGAATAGTAATAATATCCAATAGCTGCTTAAATGTCATGATTATTTTGCTTTTGTTTAATTTTGACTCAAAAGTTTTCATGTTGGTATTTTACTATCTATTAGTTCAATAAAAATCAAAAAAATCAAATAAATCATTTAAAATCAAAAAAATCCGATTTAAATCAAAAAAAATCGATTTTTTTGATTTTTTTTTTTCAGAAAAAATCAAAAAATTCAACAACCCTGATAACTCCTATCTCTCTGGTGTTATACCTTGAACACAGCGCCCCCCCCCCATGGAAAAAATAATGATCGGCGCCTCTGGGAGGATAGTATTAGTATTGAAACTTCAACTTACCGAAATAGAATATGCTTAAAGGATAACATTCAGTCAGTTCCGTCTTGCGAATTTAAACCTTTTCTATCTCAACCATTTGATCGGTTAAGTTTGACGTACAAAATTTGTCTCAAAAGTATGATAATATCAATAAATCGTTAAGCACTTAATTCTTATGATTGAACTACATGTTTCTTTATTAATTTCAGACCATCACACTCGACCTGCCCCATGCAATTCATAATTTAAAAAACTAGTTAGTTTAGTACACTCGAAATTAATTTTTAAGCGTAAGTAAAGGTTAATAGTCATAATGAAAAAAATTAATTGATCAATAAAGTGACGCCAGGGCCGTCTTAAGACATGGGCTATATGGGCTATAGCCCAGGGCCCCGCGTGAAGTAGGGGCCCCAAAGTTCTTGTTTAAGTAGTAGGCAAGTAGGCATTACATAACTATCACCGCCATGTTTCGAGGAAAAATTAAGTTGTGAACAAAGTTTCTAACTAGAATCTCCGTGAACCTCCATTTCAAAAGTGGTTTCTAGCCTTCACTAGGTACCATGGCTAGAACTTAGATTCGCACATGCGCACAGAGAAAAAGTAGAGCTAAATTTTCCGACCGACTGAAAAATCAAAACCATAGTCCCCGATCGTTCTAATTAGTAACAAGTCACTCAGTATTGCTTTAGCCGAAGTCAAACTGTTCACTAGTTCCAATCAACTCAATGTCGTTCAATCCAAACTGTGTTTTCACTTTACTTTTCTCAATCAGTTACTTTATTCTTTAGCATTAATTTTTCTGAAGTATCGAAACCTTTTCAATATCTTTTCTAATTTTTCAGTCTTTTCTTGGTATCTCTAAAGCTCGAATCCTGGTAATTTTCTCGATTTTAATTTTGCTAATAATCTAGCCTCTATTTTTTCCGGCTTTATTTTTCACTCCATTAACTGCGTTTTTTTAACAAAACCGGAGACAACATCATCGGGATCGAATTCTCATTTACACCAAAAGGATAATGTATCTCAGGATGTGGCAGAAGGAAGTGGTAGTCAAAGAGAATCTGAAATCCATGAAGCTGCTAGTCAGCCGACACTCATTGATAATCAACCAGGATTCCATGATAGAACGGCAGAATTAGCAAAATTGCTTGTTATAACTTAAACTGACCCTGCACTGTGGGGACCAATAACGAAAGAAGTTCAGAATTATTGGGTAAATCAAGGTCCGTCAAAATGCCAGAATTATGACAGTGACTTCAGTGAATCTATGCGCGTTTACAAAAATCATGCAAGGTACCTTTCAAAGTCATTTTTCAAGAGGAAATTGCACAATGGAGAAATTTTTCATCGTGAATAGTTACTGTATTCATCATCCAATGGTTCTTCATACTGTTTTGCTTGTAAATTATTTTCAAACGCAAATTTACTATTCTCTGGATCTGGTTTTGAAGACTGGAAACATGGTAACGCTCGTATTACTGAACATGAAAATGGTCTTGAGCATTGAAAATGCATGTTAGCATTTTGTGATCGACAGAGAGATTTAGGAAGAATTGATTCTTCACTGAGCAAACAATTTAACGATGAAAAACGTTACTGGCATGAATTACTGTAACGAGTTGTTTCCGTGGTTAAGTTTATTGCTTCAAGAGGCTTGTCATTTCGTGGGAGTAATCAGACATTAGGATCTATGGAAAATGGAAATTATTTGGGAATTTTAGAATTATTAAGTGACTTTGATCCATTTCTAAAAGAGCATTTAACCAAATATGGAAACTCTGGAAAGGGCGTACCCTCGTACCTTTCGGCAAACATATGCGAGGAATTAAATAATAACAGGAATGTATGGAAGGGTTGGAATGGCTAAGGTCAAATACAAATCGGCGTGAAATGATCTTGGAAACAACTGGCGTGGCTTAATTTAAGCTAGTGACGTCATAGCCTGACGTAAAAATCGTATTTACCACTTAAATTATTTTCATTCATTCATTGGCTGCCAAAAAAACTTGTTTGCTATAATTCTCCACCCTCTACCCTAGGTCCTCTGGCTAGGATGAGAGAATCGAATATGAACGCGAACGGCGGCGAATCAGCGCATTTAACTTTAAAAAATCTAAAAGGTCGCTTCTGCCATACCTTTTTTAACAAGTCATGACATTTTTCGCCTTCGGTAGACAGTTAAACAGACGTAGGGGGAGGAGCTACACTTCTCAAAATAAAAAAGGATTCGCCTTATGTTTCCACTATCAAGGGTACAACGAGAGCCCCCTTAGCCATTCCAGCCCCTCCATACATTCCTGATAATAATAAATAAATAATTATTGAATTAAAAAGGGCAAAATATTACTCTTTGCGTGTAGATTCAACTCCAGATGTAACTCATACTGACCAAATGACATTTACTGTAAGATACGTTAAAGAAGATTCTCCGGTAGAGCGCTTTTAGAAATTTGTTCCAATTCATGGTCATGGTTCAGAATATTTGTCTACAGTAGTAATAAACTTTTTAAAGGAAAAAGATATTTCTCTGTCAGATTGTCGTGGACAATCTTATGACAATGCATCAAACATGTCCGGACAGTATTCTGGCTTGCAGACGCGGATCAGAGATATCAACAAAACTGCAACATATATTCCTTGAATGGTCATTCTTTAAACTTAGTGGGTGTAAAGGTTGTAGAGAGCAATTTACAAGTAGTAGCATATTTCGACTTCGTGCAACGACTACACTCATTTTTTTCTGCGTCCACCTATCGTTGGCATATACTAGTTGGTGCTTTAGGTCCAAATCAGAGTATTGTAAAGCGACAATCAGACACCCGTTGGTCAGCTCATGCTGATTGCACAAAAGCGCTAAACAACTGCTATTTTCAAATCCAATCAGCTCTTGACACTTTATCTCAAGATATCATTCAAACCAGGAACACTGATCACGAAGCTCAAGGTCTCAGCAATAAAATGAAAAAACTTGAAACCATGTTTTTAACCTTTCTATGGAATGACAAACTAAGTCATGTTGACAAAACAAGCAAAGAACTTTAGAAAGAAGACGTAAATTTGTCTGTGGCTGTAAACATTTTGCAATCACTTACTTTGTACATTCAAGAGTTAAGAAATCAATTTGAAGAATATGAATGCAAAGCCAAAAACAAAATACCCGATACAGACTATACGGATAGCAATAAAAGAATAAGGCAAAAATGTCGTCGCATCACGTACTTCGATGGTGCAACCCCCGACACACAACTTCAGGGAAGCCAAAAGTTCAAAATCGAAACGTATTTGCCAAATGTGGATTCATTAATTTCTAGTCTGAAAACCCGAAGTGAAGTATATGCAGATGTTAATGAAAAAGTTTCTTTCTTACAACGACTAAATCGTGTAGAAAATAAAGATTTTTTTTATTATTGCGAATAACTTAGTTCATTTTATAGCGATGATCTTATGAAAGAAGAACTGATTTCGGAATGTCAACAGTTCAAGCATTACACGTCTTCTGACGTTGAACAATCACTATCTGATATTTATTTGAAACTCAAGAGTGATAAATTAGAATCCACGTTTCCAAACATAGAAATTGATCTCAGAATCTTTTTTTCAATGATGGTAACAAACTGTAAAGGTGAAAGGTCATTTTCTAAACTAGAGTTGATAAAGAACGAGCTCAGAAATAGCATGTTGCAATCAAGATTAAAAAGTTTTTCACTAATGAGTATAGAATGAAACATCCTGCATCGTATTGATTTTAGTGATGTCATTAAAGCTTTCGCAGAAAAAAAGGCTAGAAAGAAAATGTTTTAATGGTGACGATTTTTCTTGAATTAGTATATTTTTGACGACATAAAATTATCTTATTAATATATTATGCTGTCTCGAGTCTTTTACAACTGAATATTATTTAAAATTTTATGTTCCTGAAATAATTAGCCCAGGGCCCCATGACGTCTTAAGACGGTCCTTTGTCGTATGACAAAGCAGTGAACTTACATTCCTGCCAAGTTGTGGTTTTTTCTATCGTTTGCATTTTTTATGGTAAACATGATATTTTTTCCCACTGTCAATATACTAACAGCTAGTTGCCGACTAAATCTTACTGTAAATTCTTCCAGCGTAGTTATTGACTATACTCGCGCGTGCTATGAGAGCGTCATACGACTCTTGCGTCCTTAGTTAGGGTATAAGTGTTGGGATCGGAGTGGTACAACCAAAAACGACTGTTTTAACTGCCGTGGTGGTATTTATTAACGCTTAAAAACTTAAACCAGAAGTAAGTGAACCAAGTTGTCAAACTCATATTGTTTTAATGTAAAGGGCAATTGCCCATTACCCCCTCTCCACCCCGACCCTCTTTCGCGCTTTTCGTGAAGTCTTTCCATCGCGCCGTTTTTAAACGGCGCCCTCGAATGGTCGAGAAAGTTTAGATTAGAGTTTGCTTGAGTGAATTAAAATGGCGGCCTTCATAGTCGGGGTTTGTTCAACAGTTGGTAACGCAAGCTGGCTGAATGAACTTGTAAGAATTAAAAACGTGAATATACAATGTAATTTTAATTTATTGCCCAAGTGTCAACTAACAATAAAAGCTAACGTGTAAAGTAGGAGAAATTGCTCTTAAAAATAAGATTCGGGCAGCAAAGCTGATAAGCCTTTGAAGAAAATGGCATTGTAGAGCATAGCTTCATCATGACTACTGTTTTAAGTAGTGAAATTAGACCTTAGATTTTTCGCGTCATTGAAGTATTGTACAGTTAATTCTGCCATTGAACGATTCGTTCTAATTTTAGCTTTGGTTTCATAACATTTTGGTATGGGTTGACTAGATATATCCTCATCAGGATTAGGCATATTAACTTCAGAATCGTCTTCCAAAGTGGCAAACTGTCGTTCAACAGCTCTTTTTCTGGGTCTTCCTCTTTTTTAGGCGTTTGAGGCTTACATTGGGTTTTTAGCTTGTTGTACAAAGCGACCAAATTTTCCACATATCTTTTCGCAGTATCAGAATTTATTAATTTTTGGTACGAAGTCTCGAAAGCACGAAAGGCTGCTAACATTCGCAAGGTATGCTAAAATATCTTTCGGCAAATTTCCTTCCATTTAAAAATGAATTCAGTTCATCTACAGCCACAGACTAAATCGAAAACTGCCTAAAGAGCTAAGCCTAGCAATAGCAGACGCCAAATTTTTGTAATCCCGATCTCCATAGGTCTCTCTCAGATGGCGAGTCAAACCAACCATTGTACGACCTTTCTCAGTAGAAAATGGGGAACAAATGCATCAATGTTTCAACCCCCATCGACGGGGCCAATGAATTTGGTTAGTTATCTATTCTTGATAACTTCGGTTCATATACTTCTGATCTTAATTTACCTCTGACATTTCAAAATACGTAAAAAAACTCGCCCAAAGAAAGGAAAAGTACCCAAAAGGTCGCGAGCCTATTAACCACCTTTAAAAAAGTTAACGAAAGGCTAAGAGAGAGGGTTTTTACTTTTTCTAAAATCAGAATACGAAGAATTGTAGTCTCAGTAGGGCCTGAATGGTCACTCTCCTGCCAAAGCGGAGCAACAAAAAAAAATATATAGTTAGAAAAAGTTAAAACTGAATTAAAAACTTAAACTAAAGCTATATCAGTTAACACTTAGGTTAGTACAATAATATTGGGGTGTTTTCAGTCCGCTGCAATAATATTCAATCTCCACCCTTAAAAACATTTTAAGCTGTAATTCATCTGCATACACGCTTTTTTTCGTTCCCAAGCTGAAATAGGGATACATAAAGGCTACATTTTCTTCAGCTCAAAAAACGGGAAAATTACACAGCAATTCTAGAATTGACAATTGACTGTCGTTTCTACATTTTCTGTTTGTTAACTGTTAAGTGTCTATACTGGCAGAAATGTGCAGCGCAATTCTGCAAACGCTATGCAAAAGTAGAAATATCAGCTGCTAGTTTAAAACTGCAATTTTACCACATTTATAGGCATGTTACAGGTCTGCAAAAATGATGGAAAAGTAGACATCCAGCTTCCAATTTAAAACTGCAATTTCACCACATTTATGGACATGTTACAGGTCTGCAAAAGTGATGGGAAAGTTGAAATCCAGCTGCCAATTTAAAACTGTAACATGACCATATTTATAGACATATTGCAGGCATTCGAAAGTAGGAATTTCTATCCTGCGGTATTTAGGGTGACGCATGGGTAGATTTTTTTCTTTGGGTTATTTTTCGGGATGGTCGAGCAAGATAGAAAGGGGTGATTTTCATTAAGACTGTATGTTTTCTTGCTCGGCCTTTGACCCGTTTATTTTAGAATTTTTTTATTTTTAGGGTTTATTTAAGGGGTTGGTAAATTCTTATATTTTTTAAATTGTTTGTTCGAATTTTTCTACAGTTGATCCCCGCCTACATCTTAACCCTAAAGCTAGATTCCCACTCGACGGAAAAGACGACGGCACCCTGGCAGAAAGGGGTTCGACCGAAAAGTCTTTACGCCGAGCCCGACAGAATTACCGTTCGGTCGGGTGCAAGTTGTGTTCTATTTTTTCGGCTGCATTCGGCGAATACGTCGGTGTTTCAGCCAATGGCATTATCCCACGTCATAAATTTCATGAGCGCACGCATACGCGGCATTTTTTTGAGAGCTATTACAAGTAGTGGCTGACCAAGGCTTAACGGAAAGAAAAAGTAAAGTTTAATTAATGGAAGTAAAAAGATATTAGATGTTAATAAGGAAGATTTTATTGATGAGGTTAGAAAATATCCATTCTTCGTTCGAGTGATAATATATAAAACATTGATTGAAAGGTTGATATAAGGGTGAACTATAGAATTTTAGCATCTTTAGCCAATTTATGAAACATTGATTTTTCATTTTTCAAGAGAAAATGCGGTGAGTTGAATTCTACAATTCGGCCCTGATCTAGAACCATCACCCTATGAAGAGTTAAAAGACAACCATGTGGCCGCATTGTTTAAGCCAGTATAATTACTAGATATACTAACTTGTCGTACTCCAAGATTGTGTTTATTCTGTGCGCGATGGTGATGATGGTAGAGTTGGCGAATTCGTTCTTGATGGTCTCTTGAATGAGATCGTCGGTGTCCATGTCGACCGAGGCCGTCGCTTCGTCCAATATAAGAATCTTAGAGTTCCTCAACATGGCACGAGCTAAGCAGACCAACTGACGCTGTCCGACGCTCAGATTCTGTCCTCCTTCGGCCACGGGGTGATCCAGCCCATGCTCGAGTGATTTCACGAAGGATTTTAGGTGTGAGTGTTCGAGGGCGGCCCACAGTCGCTGGTCGTCTTGTTGCCCAAAGGGATCCAGGTTGAGTCTGAGCGTACCCGAGAAAAGGACGGGCTCTTGGGGGATGATGGTCAGCCGCGATCGTAAATCGGACAAGCCCAATCCCTCCGTTTCCACTCCGTCTATGATAATCTGACCGCGCACCCCGTCGATGAGACGGAAGAGCGCCAGCGTCAGTGACGACTTTCCGGAGCCTGTTCGCCCCACGACGCCCACCTTCTCTCCGGCTTCTATTCGGACATTTATATCATTCAAAACCAAATCCAATCCTTCGCGATATCTGGTGCTATAATTGCGGAATGTAATTTGTCCTCGTTGAGGCCAATCAGATGCAGGTTGAGATTCTGGTTTATCCCACTCAGCCTCAGACACCAAACGACAGTATTCGTCAATTCTTTCTATGGAGACGACATTTGATTCCAAACCAGTAGAGGCAGCGATAAAGAGTTTCAGAATTTGCAGTAGCTGTGATTTTTAATATATTAAATCAGTACTTGTTAGTAGAAAATAGACAAAAAAGAAAAATCTGCGCAATGGCTTTTCAAAATTCAGGAGATATTCTCATTAGCCAATTAAAGAATATATTATATTTGAAAGATAAGACATGATAACGACTTAAGTGTATAGATAATGGTATATCACCAAAAGTATATACATTTAAGTCTCGATCAAGCAGAGGTAGAGTGCTAGGTCATGCCCGCGTCCTCTATTTCCTATCCACCTTCGGGCCGTCCTACTTCGAGTCGAGGGACTTGGCTATATAAAGTCGGGTCAGCTGTGTAATAAAGTGAGTGTACAGGCTCATCTTGTTGCAGTCTGTTCAACAGTCTGGTTCATTTAGTCATCATGATAGTATCCTGTTAAGTGGCAGTTATCACGGATGGTTGTTGGTGTTAGCTGAGAGTTAATTAGCTAGTGCGGTAGGCCCATTCACCTTCTAAGCTAAGATCTGTTTAGTTTTAGGGTATATTGACCTTGTTAGATGCAATCCAGTGATTAGGTCCTTTATGACTAGTTTCCGCTCGTTAACGTTCTCAGTTCGTGCCATCACTTCAGTAGGCCTAAGATGGAACACAATTGGATCTACTTTCACCCTAGTAAGTGTTGCTTTTAGCTACCTCCGAACGGCGCACCCCTAGTCTGGCGCTCTCACTTACCATCCTATCACATGCATTGTAATTAGCCATTATCATTATTATTTACTTATTTCTTCATGTAACAATTACTAACCCTAATGAACCTGAATCAAGAGATCAAATTTCTTTATTGGTCTTGAGCTCATTGTTTCAACCTGTAACCTAGCTTTTACAGCAAATCGGTTACACAAAATTTTTTAATTTAAACAAAAACCTACAACTTAAGATTCTTTCGTCATCCTTTGGGTTTACCGCGATGATGTATAGTTTTTTTAATAATGTTATCAATTAAGATCCCATTTGTCATTTGTTAATTCGACGTTTTCGATCTACTAACCTTTATATTGTCATGATGCAAAATGACGAAATTAACATCATAAACCCTATGCTCATCAGAAAACCCCCCCTCACAGCCGATTTTTCTGATGGGCATCTGATGAGTACCATGAAATCACTCTCATTAAGATATCAATTTCATTTTTTGGTCATCGATGCTTTTGATGCCAGTTACTGATGCAGTTATGCAGGCGTATATTCGTCGACACTAAGTCACGAACTCTACCTCATGAAATGAACAACAAGCGCTTTAAATAGGATAACGAACCAGAGAGTTCGCAAATAGGGAGATATAATTGACATATGTTCAATATCATTTTAATTACTCAAGGAACGAGATAGTTAATATTTTAACGGCTGAATGTTATTCGTGTAAGTTAGGTAAGGGAAGAGTGGGGTAGGTAACCTTGCGTTAGGTTAGAGATTAGGTATTTATAAAAAAATATAAGAAGTTTTTGTTATATCCTTTTATATTAGTTAGGTTTCTTTAACTCTTAACTAATTATTATGAATGGTTCTGTTGAGCATTAATTAAGAATGACAAACAACAACCACGATTCTCGGGTGCCATATTTGATCTATGGTTTATTACAGCTTGCTTTGAAAAGTTCGTTAGCGACCCGTAGCGATGAGTATAAAAAATCATTTCAACCGAGAATATCACATATGTCAATTACGTAACATGGTACTAAATATTACTTTGCACTAAAATGTACTTTGAATGAAAGAATATTGATCAAAGTATAAAACGTGCAGAGGAAACTCGGTCTATCAGTAATCGATCAAATAAAGTGATATGAGTGTGAATCGCAATGAGAGAAAATTCAATAAAATCGACCAAATAAAAGGAGTTTTCACAAAAACACAAGTTTTTGAATTTTGTAGGAAGGAAAACATGGTTTCACAAATAATCGAAGTACGAACAGGTTCTTTTACAGTTTCCAGCCCTTTCTCACTAAAGATAGTGTAGAATATATTCTTATCGAGTAATCGGTTTTACCATTGCTAAATGACCTAAATAAGCTTCTTAGATTTTAGTCTTAAAACGTAGCACTTCATCAGTGTAGTAACGCGAGTAAAGTTCTGAAAAGTGTTTTTCAATGCCGCGACTTGAAACGACAATTAAAGGTATTATTGATAACGTAACAGCCCCACTTACAAGTATAGTGGAAGTAATTGTACCTAACCTAAAATTACATCGTCACTAAAGATGATACAGCGATATTAATCTCCCATTCGAACCCCTACATGCAATTCCACCTCGAGATATTTTTTGTTAATTCAGTATCCATTAGTCTTTTTGTACCGTCCCACTTTAGTGACGTTTCACTTTCACGCTAAGAAAAGCAATATTAGGAGTTAAGCAAAAAACCAGCGGGGATTTTAGCATATAGCAAATATGTTGGTTTACTCGTTTGGTCATCATTCGTAGAGCTTACCCGATCGGCATTAGCCAAGATCAATCCTACAACATCAGCTGACAGAGTCCCTTTGCTCATAATTAAGAAAATTGCGGTGCAAAACATCAAGCAGTTTCCCAAGATATTGTAGCGTACTGACAGCCATCTGTAAAGAAACTGTAATTTATTGAATAAGAGTTGCGATTTGGAATGCCCGCTTTGCTTTTCAACGTAGTGTTTATGCTGAAAAAGCTGTCGCTTCAAAATGAAAAATAGGAGATTGAAACCAGGCTTTAATTACAAAATTAGTGAACGAGATACCTTTGCGCCATGTTCATCATATAATTAGAGGCAGTACATTCGTCGATCAGTTTTAGGAAGTGTCGTTCGAAGTTCTCTCCAGCGTTACACGCCCTGATGACAGTGGCGCCACCCACTGATCCTCCCGCGTGCGAAAACAGGAAGGAATTTCTCAAGCTTGTTATCCGCTTGAGTTGACGATTGCTCGACATCAAGAAACGCTACGAAAGATAAGGGAAAATCTTCAGTTTATATGCCATATTACGGAGTATTTCCCCCCGGGAGTAGGCGCCTACATGCCTTCTACAACATTTTGAAAAAGTCCTGACTGACTCACTGATAATCAACGCCCAGCCCAAACCGCTTGCCCTAGAAGGATGAAAATTTGCAGGAACGTTACAAATAAGTAGTAGGCACGTACTAAGAAATATTTTTCCAATCCGCCACCATCTTAATAAATGGCGCCCAGAAATATAAAAAATCTTCTCTATTCAACAAAGTCCGTGCAATTCAACCGATTTCACAAATATTAAATATACTGGTTTCCTTTAACCCATAGACGGGCTGAATGGTCTCTGGGTTCGATTTGTTGCCATCTTTTTAAATGGCTGCCAAAAACTTAAAAACCCATCTTTATGGAATAATGTCCGCGTGAAAAGTGATAAAAAAAAATGTCCCGACTAGCTGACGGGCAACGCCGCAACGCTGACTGCCTTTGTTCCTAGGGTGCTACAAAAATATTAGTCATCAGTAAATTCTACCCATTCTTTATATCATTTTGATGGAAGTTCCTATTACACACGAGCGATGCCGCGGGTAACAGCTAGTAAAATATATTAGGCCGAAACACTTAAGCGCTTCAATATTTCAATGATTTGTAGTATTTTTTTTTATTTAGCTGGGTGGAAAAGTCTCAGTACAGTCGTGGCGCCAAGGCCTCTTTCTCGTCTCTTTAAGGGCTCTTCTACAGGGTTCATACAAACCGGGAAAACCTGCAAAAATCAGGGAAATAAATAGTTGACAAAAACCTCAGGGAAAATTCAGGTAAATCAGGGAAATTTGCGTCAAACAGGGGCCGAGTAATTAAGCAAAATGTTCATAAACATACCCTTCATAGGAGTAACATTACACTATACTTTGGAGGCTCATAACTCTGGTTATATTACAGATACGGGGATGCCCTTCAATTATGTAATAGTCATAATTCCTCCCCCTCCTTCGTTAACATTTGCTCCATAGGATAATCCCTATACGGGAAGAACGTGGAAAATTCAGGGGAGTATATGGGGAAAAACCTGGAAATCTCAGGGAAATTTGTTTTCCAAAGATGTATGAACCCTGTTCTACGCTTAATAAAACATTATAAAAATAAAAATCATGTAAAATTCCTGTTGTATTCGGAAAATTTCGATAATAATCTTAAATATGTTTAATGTTCATTGGTATGTTTCTATTTTTCAATAGTCTCGGTTCAAGAGTTCCAAGCTATAAAATGCAACCAACTCTAAGATGATTTAAGATCAAAAGCTGCCATCTCTCACTCGATAGGAATTCCGTGTTTAACCACGACTATTAACAATTGATATTAATAATTACATATGACATGAGATGAAAATCTAGTTCCTACCTGAAGTAAAACGTATCCAACGACAACAACAATGCAGGGAATTATGAATAATGGTAAGTATATCGCAATTCCAATCGTGAAAGCCACTAAAAGTACTAATCCGCAATTGGTTACCCATAAAACTGGAGGTAATTGCTGGTCGAGTGCGTCGATATCTTGGGAGAAACGATTGAGTATCCTTCCTACGGGAGTCGTGTCGAAAAAAGACATGGGAGAGCGAGTTACGCTGTCCAGCATTTTATCGTGTAAAGATTTCGCCACCCTTAGACAGTGAAAGGCGTTCATCATTACCATCAGAAATCCCGTAAAGGATTGGCCTAGACCAAGAAGGACTAAAACAGCTATACGGGTTGTCTTTAAGTGTGGGTTAGCCTTAAAATCTTCCTTAGAGTCGGCGCACCACAGAGACAGCCAGTACACTGCCGCGAAATTAAAGATTGTAGCACTAGTGTTTACTACTTCGAATATCGCAAACCTTGTAATACCATATGCTTTAAAATATTGTTTGTATTGCGATAAGGATATCTGCAAACGCCCAAAGTGAGCAGAGTTTTTAGTTCTCAAGAAACCAAGATAATTCCAAATTCACCTCGTATATTAAAGAGTACGTACATTTCCTTCTTTGAGCGTCTCTTTTGTCATGAGTTTTGCCTCATCTTCATCCGAGGCTTTTCTTTGGGATGCAAGATGAAATCTCTCATCTTTGACTTTAAATGTACTACAAAAATTGAATTTCCAAAATTCATAAACAGCTCTTTAAATTTAAAATAAGGGCTATCTCTACAAGTATTACACGCCACATGGCGTTTGTCCCAAAATATTCCAGTCGAGTATTTAGTAATTTTTAATTTAGCTTGCGGTAGAAAGTGTAGATACAGGTTGAAATTCACTTACGACCGTTCTTCTTTGCTCTCTTCGCTCATGTGTTGCGCGAAATAATCTCTAGCCATTCCCTGACGACTGATGATTTCGTCATAGGTTCCCCTCTCGATGATTCGTCCGTTGTTCATGAAGAAGATCTCGTCCACTTCTCGGATGAAGCTCAAGTTGTGCGTAACCAAAACTCTGGTCTGTAAGAGATTGAATTCCTATTTGTAGCCTGTTCGAGGAATTTGCGAATAGAGGCAATTTGTGTCAGTGAGTGATTAACAGCAATAGTATATTTTGTTCATTTTGAGCCACTGTTATTGGAGTTGCGCGGATTTATATCAAAATCTACGTGGCTTACGAGATGTCAGCTGATATTTATATCTCAGTAAAGAAAGGAATTGCTATCCGGCTTGCTATATTGAACTACTATCGAGATTTAAACAACGACATGTCGACCAAACATTTTGATTGATCAAAAGCGCTTTGAAAGAAGATATGAGTTGCGTTTTTTACTTTTTTTCTAAGCAATCCCTTTGGTCCGAGGACTTCATTGAAGAGATGTTTGGCTACGTGCGAGTCAACCGCCCCCAACGGGTCATCAAAGAGATAGACATCGTCATTTCGATAAATTGCTCTGGCCACGTTGACCCTTTGCTTCTGACCACCACTCAAGTTGATACCCTATCACGTAAAATTAGTAAACTAAAGCATTTCTAGCGAAATCTATGGAACTATGATTATAACGTTGCCACCCCAGGTTTTTAAAGTACAGCGCATTATGTTTTAGAGTATTTGTCCGCAGCTTACCGTGAAACACATCTTATATGGAATGCGTTCGATAAGATCCACTGTCCTCTGTTAAGCGCGACACCTTTCATCATTATTAGCGTAGCCAAGGAAGACAATGTAATCCTGTTAAGCCACACTGGATGGAAACAGTCTTACAGTGTTACATCCTATGCTTTCTAATATCGCATATTCATTCGCTTCTGCCTTCCCTCTCCCATTTAATAACGCACGTTTGAGCTTCATTTCAAAAAGTGCTTAAGAAGCAGGATGAAGCTATTTTAAAACCCCACCTTCATTAAATGGCAGTGCCATAAATTAAGGAGGAGTGGAAAAGGAGACGTAAACTATGTTCGCATTTACATGGGAATGTGTTCAGAACTAGTTCGCCCAACTCGTTTTGAAACCGTCTTCATTACCAATTTGAATTGATTTCAACAGCCTCGGTTCACACTTTAAGAAGCCTGATTTCTATTAATCTGTCAACTAGGACTTCCATAAGTGTTGTCTGCTAAATAGTTGAAACATCCTTAACAATAGTCTCATATCAAGTAAAATATCCCAGAAAACTAGTTTTTTCCCTTTTGAAATAACCCTGAAAACTAGAAACAAGCCTTCAAAAATTCCGAACCCATTTAAGTTTGTTTGCGGACCAATTTCCAAAAACCGCGTTCATAATTAGTTTCTTGAGTATTTAGTTTTGTTCACACTTAACTTTTAAAGCGTTTTGAATCGATTAAAACCGGTTTTCCATGTATGGGTGAACATGGATGAATTGTGTGCTGAACTAGTATTCTACAGCGCGAGCCTAAACTCGAAGCTTGCTAGAAACGAGGGCTAACGGGATTCATTTGGTTCCTTCTTGTCACGTGTTTTACTGTTTCTATATTGAGATACTATTTGCGCTCTCTCTCCAACACAAAATGTACTATTTACAAAACACCTCTTGCTGATTGTGCAATTGGAAATCTGATGCCGCTTGCCAAAAGATAAGTTAGAAGCAAGTGTTACACCATCCCCCTTCCTCCCGTTGTGGGAGTTAAGATTTACGGTTGTCATTCTAAAAAGCGAGTACAATTCTCCTTTTCGACTCCTCCTTGCATAAATAGACGGATATTGAGGATTGCCAAATCCAGATTTCACTGCTTTTTGTTTTACTATTAATGACTTTAGCTCCTTTTTTTAACCCGACGTCACTTTTCAAAAACCGAACTTTGGTTGACAATTTAGCTTTTTTGCCATCTGGTCTCTTACAAAATCTTTGGGTTTCAATGATACATACTCTTTCTCCAATCTCAGTTTCGTCGTGAGCGGGTAGCTGGTCGAGGTCTTGTTGGAGGGCGCATGCGCGTATGATGCTGTCGTATCTTTCCCGGTCCATTTCGTCTACGAAGAGTATATTCTCTCTGAGTGAGGTGTTCTGGATCCAGGGCTGTTGAGTGACGCATCCCACTCTCCCGGCTACTCTGACTTCCCCTTGCACCTTCCGCATCTCGGAAACTAGAGCGGACAAAAGCGAAGACTTGCCACAACCCACCGGACCAACCACGGCCACCAAGGAACCACGGGACACTTTCAAATTTATGTCCTGAAGAGATCCTGCTGCTTCGTCCTCCAGGTTCCAATGAAATATTCCCTTCTTAATCTCAATTGCTGAAAGTTTCATAGAAATGAATTGATGTTAAGGTTGTTCAAAATTGACCAGTGGTTAGAGGCTAGTTCAAAAATATCTAGAAACTATCAAAAAGGGACTTCAGGCGTGTAAATCATGTTGATTAGCCTTTTTTACAAATAAGATTTTTTAATAGAGAGAGATAGTTGAGTCTTTCCGGGGTTTTCTTTGATAATTAATTAAAGCACTAATCCCAAGGATATCCAGCCCAGAATACGTTTTAACCTGCGGTATAAAACTACTATGTGAAAACAACCTGATGATCAAAGGAGGATTTTTATATATCAATTCCCTGGATTGGTTGCTCTAGTTCTGAAGAAAATCTTTAAATTCTACCAGTTGATTTTTGAGATGAAATTCATCTGCTTGTGTTGGAATAGTTGCCGGAAATAACTAAAGACGTATCTCATTTTCTCAAGTCCCTAGTTAATTAACATACCATATTGGGCGTCGCTAGCCATCTGCTCCACGTAATGCTTGGTTTCTCCACGACTCAACAAGTTTGCAATTCTTTTTACCGAGACTTGTGTCTGAAAAGAATTTCTTTTTGAATTTCTATTACTTAGAAATGTTTTAAGAAAAGGAAAGGTCAACGTGACAATCCTGTATCATTCTTTTTCTATGAAAAATACCAAATTGTTGGGGAATGTTTTGTAAAATGAAATTAGTTGTTGTTATTTAATTTCATAACTTTGTTTTAGAGTAGCGCGATGGCAATCGAATGATTCGCAACATCATAAGGACATATTTATTTAAAACGAAAAGGCTTTCGCTCAACTCGTCGAAAGGGTTCATTTCAAACTCGTGTCCCCAACTTCCTACCCCCATTTGTTGTACCTACGGTTACTGGTATGTTGTGCGTGAAATCTAAGACCAGAAAACAAAGATGGACTTGAATTATAAGCTAAAACCGCCGTTCTTCTAATGGCATCTCCTTTCGTCGCCCCTAGCTGGAGAGTCCCGAAACTTTTTGAATCATAGGTCATGTTATGCCTATGATTTGAGACGAAAAAGTTTCTATATTGGTTGCAGCGTGGTGCTAGAAAGGCGCTTCCCTGAATAAACCACGCGCTATATCTTCATTCCAGTCCACCTATGTTTAATGATCTTTCGTGAAATCGAGCGAAAAAAATTGCCTAAAAGTTAGGATGATTCAAATCAAAATATAACGGCTCTTTTTGAGTTGATTTGTTTTTTGAATAGAAATTCCTTCCTACTAGAATTAGGAGCTTTAGTAAAAGACATTAAATTCTTTAAAAAATTGCACGTAAAAAAATATTTCGCGTCACTCACCGGCTCAATCACTCAACCAGTCTTGGAAATAGCACAGGTCCACAGGTCAAAAACCAGTTTATTAATTGCTCGGACCAGCTTTTTTATTCGAAATCCGGGAGTTGCTGGTCCTTGGAACCAGTTTATTAATTGAGAATATTTATGAAAATTCAGGAGGGACCAGTTTAAAAATTCTAGTCATTATAAATTTCTACTCCACGGATATAGACTCCTAGCCTTGACTGGATCTCATTCTTGCCTTCCTTGCTACAACCACAGCTCACTCGATCACGCTTTGGCTTCACACGCTATAGAAGCCCTTCCACACAATGTTTTTCCTATGTGAAAGCGCGTGTTGGACTGTTGGTAATTTGGGGCTTTTTCGCTCGACAAATCCAAGGAGCCAGCTTTTAAGATGACCGGCTATGGGAGGAACACAGTTATTTAGCCCTAATTTTGAAACTACTGGTTCAAATCTCTTGAAATTTTAAAGAGATGTGCAAAACAACGTTTGCTATTTTCTGCAAATTTTCAAAAATTTCCCTTTTATAGTTTTTTGCATAAATATTAGAACGAAAATTAGCCCTACTTAAAGGGCTTTGTCTTCGAACCGTTTTATAAGTTTCTTCCGTTTCACTCGATCGAATGTCTTGAAATTTTAGTGAGAGGCATATTGAACGGTTTTAAATTATGATGCAAAGTTTCGAAGTTTTTAAACAAACAATTCACTTCCGGAAAATTCATTAAAATTTTGTTTGTGAATAATCCTACAACCTATTTTGTCGCTTAGGGAAATTTTAGGAAAAGAACTATTCGTTTTAAAACTTCGAAATTTTGTACGATAATTTAAAACCTTTCAAGAGACTCGAACCAGTGAAACTGAAGGAAACAAATTTAAACTGTTTGAGACTAAGCCATTAAATTATGGTAAATTTTCGTTTTAATTTTCTTATTAAAAGCTTTGTAAGAGAAAAACTTTGCACAAAAATAGCAAACTTTATTTTGCAAATCTCATTAAAATTTTAAGAGATTTCAACCAGTATTTTCAAAATTAGGACCAAAAAACGGTGTTCCTCTTATTGACGGCAATGTTAAGAGTTCACTCTGATTTTTGACTTAATTTTGCTTCTATAGCCCGATCGAGTGGGCTGTGCGTCAACGAAATAGGATTAGGACAGGTTTTGGACCTGTAAACCACTTTATTAATTACTCAGACTAGTTTTTTTGTTCAAAAACCGAGGGTCACGAGTCCTAGGGACTTGTTTATTAATTCTAAACTTTGATAAATATTGAAAGGGGACCAGTTTATTAATTAAAGATTTTCGTCCAATTTCGACTCCTTTCTCATTGCAAGGAGTCTTAATCTTATTTCCTAATAGATAGTTTTCACTCATGGAGGATTCATACCATTTACACCAGGAGGCCGGGCTATCTGGAGGACAAAAGCAGACGGGTTTTTGTCCTCCAGATAGCCCGGCTTCCTGGTGTAAATGGTATTAATCCTCCATGTGTGAAAACTATCTATTACCTCAACTCCTAGTCGTAGTGTCAGGTTAGTAGTAATCAGTACAGCGTTGCCAGACGTACGATAATTATAGTACAATGCGATAATTTTATGAGTTACTATAATTATGACGCTGTACTAGTAGGCTAAATTCGATAATTCGGCTTCGGCGTACGATAATTGTACGATAATTTAGAGGGAAATCTAACTAATCTGGGCACAAAAGGCTCGCTAGAGGAAGAAAAAGGTGAAATAGGATGAAATTATTCATGTTTTAAATCCAAAGGCAGGATGGAAGAAACGTTTGGAGACGTTATTTGTCCATCTCCTTCAGGACCCTTGTAAATATTATTAAGTTGTACCGATTTTAGTATAATTGCAAGGTCAATCAGAACACCGCTGGAGCGTATGATAATTTTGGTTGAAAATCGATAATCTTTTGGCTTTCGTACGATAATTTAGTCAAAGATGGCTAAATAAAATTATTAAAAATGATTTGGGACCATGCAATTTTATATTTATAAATAAATTTATAGTGGGACCAGTAGTAAAATAAATCGCACAGGGGTAACTGGTCTCAGGGACCAGTTAGAATATTGTTGATGTCGGGGTCACTGGTCCCGAGGACTATCTGAAAAAAAAACCTTATTTCCATGGCTGATTGGGATAAGGATTAGTGGAAATACTACTTTCGTGAGGGCTTCAGCCCTTCCAAACTTGAAACCCTGGCGACGACACTGACTATCGGAAAACAGGTAATTTATTTAGTAGAAGAAGCACATACTAGATTTATCTTTGACCCTCCCTGACACCGTTCTTACCAAAACTAGGGTATTTACTAAATCCGGGAAGGAAAGCATTGACGTTGCTAGTAATCGTACCAACTGAAAGGAGACGAAAGCTTTCCTCGAGGTGAGAACGTTATCTTCGTTAACCAATACGTACATGGCAAAACACGGTGATGTAATCTGAATATTTAGAAACAATAATTGTAGGAATGAAGGTAAGAGCGTGTGTAGGCCATGAAGTTCAGTAGTTTAATAGAGATGACGACCAACAGATAAACATCTTTAACCAGTCTAATTTCGTCCCTGGATTGTGGCATTATCGTCTATCTTGAGCCTTTCGAAAGCGTGGATATTTCAGGGGCATCTGACTTTTTGAATTTAGTTTGAGCGCTTGGTGGGTACAATTGCATTGTTATCTAGTCACGTGAAATAACAGTCTCACCCATTTAGAACACGTGGAGTGGTAGGTTCCGGTAAGGTTGGGAGAGGCTAGATTAAATTTTGATGGTTCAGGATAGGTTACGTAATTATTTTCTTTCGGGTAGTCTCCGTGATTTAAAAATAGACTCGACTCGAATCAGTTATGTTTGATTATCCATTAAATATAATTATATCCTAATGAGATTTCAAAATAGTTTTTCATCAACTTACGGCGGAAGAAATATTTTTGAACTTGCCTTGCTCCACATAGTCATATGAGACAGTTAATTTACGTGACTAGATTCAGTGCAATGCTTCCGTTTATTTAACCAAAGAATACGGAGCTGAAATCTCTACAGCTCTGTGTGCCTGGTGTACCTTGCATTAGCAGTTACTGAAATAGCACCCGCGATTCCAAAACAGCGGTATTGTTCAAAACTGCTGTTTTAGAACTAGCGGATTTTGTTTTGGGAAAAGCAGTGTTTAACTATAGATTTGAACAATTATCAACTTTGCAGTTTACATTACCTATTAAGTTCAAATAGATATTCATAGCCTAACCTTACCTAATTGGGGTTCAAAAAACCGAGCCTAGTCCTTCTTAATCGACTACCACTTTTCACATCCCGGTTGTACTACTCTTTACTGAACTGCTGTAACGGTACACCGCGTTTTCAAGAACCGCTGTATTGGGAACCGCCGCAATTGGTAAACTGTGTTTTAGGGAACCGCGATTATGAGAACCATTAATATTTGATCTGCTCATACTGGAACCACTTATATGAGGGCTTCAACGTGTCTGATCGATAATAATAATACACTTATAATAAATGTTTTACGTTCGTACCAAAATTGGTATGAGACTAGATATAAATATGTTCATTCCTTGTAAGAGGCCTTGTTTCTTCATGAGTGCAATTTCTTTCTTCCTAATTTCAAGGATGATTCTGTGGAATGATCTCTCCCAAGCGTACAATTTCAAGACGCGGATTCCGTTCAAGATTTCGCTCATCATTTTCATCCGATTGTCCTTCAGCTTCATAAGCTCAATCTAATAAACGAGATCACAAGGAGAATAATCAACATCAAGGTCATATCTCTCCACCTTACGGATGAGGGTATTGTGTGTCAGTTTCTCGCTGACGAACGTCTCATCTCGAGTGTTCAAAAAAGTTAACATCCCAAAGCAAGGCCGAACGTATTTACTGTAGAGTAACTGTAAACGGCATATGAACAGCCAAGTTTTTCTATCCTAACATATTTTCTCGCCCCAACTAAAGTCCGCCACTGAAAAATTTCGCCACCCCCCTTAAAGGCATGAAACTTAATTTTTGGATTGGAGGTTGATTCTGCACGTGAAGAGCTATTCGGCCAATAGGGAGACGGAGTTCTTAGCAGACGATCGGAGTTTTTGTTTTGGCAGATCGAGTTAAAATAACGAAACAGATTCTTTTAATATGAATTTTGCTGTATCTTTTTTTCTCTTCTAATTTATCCATTATTTTAATTAAATACCGTCTTTAAAAAACATTAGCATGCCACACGATACGCCGTCGCCGTAAAAAATGTAAACACCGTTCACATGGATGAGCCCTCCACGCTTGAACTTACGCAGCCTAAAATCAGCCCCACCTACGTTAGTTCGAGTGTCCACCGCTGTGGAACGCTGCTTCAAAAGCTTGTTCTCAGTTCTCGCGAGCTCGGTTGGGAATGTAAAAGAGCTCATCGTCACAACTTTCAGACCTAGAGGCTATGACAAAAAGCCAGAAATAGGACCTTGATGTTGATTATTCTCCTTGTGACGAGATATATAAAGAAACCATTCGCGAAAACTCCGAATATGGTGATATTGCAGTAAAAATTAACATTCGTCTCAGTAAAGCGCAACGGGCGAACTGTCACGCGAGCTTAAGTTCGAGCGTGTATTTGAGGAGTTTGTTTATTCGAGTGCGGGTAAAAAGCTCTATAATATCTCGAGGGCCTCAAGTTAAGGCATCTTGTTTTTTTTGGCTCTGAATGCGTTACGTAAAATTTACCTGCAATTCTTTGTATTTCTTTGTGCTGAGATAGTTCAGTGGAAGAAGAACGACAATAGGTACTATGCCAGCAAAGGCTGAATAGCCCAGTTCTTGATACACGAAGGTGAAACACAGTACTGTTTGTACCGGCACCGACCACAAGAGGCCCAGTTGCGGCGACAGAATTTGGAATCTGTTCGTGTCGACGTACATCGTGTTCAGTATTTCGCCCATTGTTAGCTCACGCCGATCGCTGCTTGTCAAACGAAATGTCTGTTTCGACCAATCTCATCAATGAACTAGCGTCCCACTAATCCACGATAATAACTTACTTTTTTGTACAGAACATGCATGGTGGCGGATCTGAGTCTCAGTCCTAGTTTGGTGTGAAAAATGGCGCTCCCTTCTTGCAAAAAAGATTGCGCGAGACCGGCCAGACCGTAAAGGAAAGCGTAAAAAATCCCCTTCCATAATGGATCTTGACTCGTCGAGTAATCAATGATGGTACTGTAAACGTGAGTAAACTGGTTAACTCGGTTCCAAAGTTTACTCAATTCTTTGTCAATCTCAGCCTCTAATAGAATAAGTTTTAAATAACACGGCTGACCTACAGAAACAGAAAATGTTTTTGTTCGTGAGGTTGGACCTTTCTCTAAGCTTCAGTATGAACAAAGAACCAATTGAAAGCGACAAACGAACTTAATTTCACGCTTTAAGTGAAAACAATGTAGATGTCGCTCTTCTTATTTCAATTTAAACTTATATTATCGGTTTACCAAGGGAATTTTATTAATTCACTGATGATGTAATGCAGTTTCTTATATGGCTGACAAAATTAAATGGTTTACCCTGTCAAAAGGGCAGGACCAACTGACACTACGTCGGATAGAACTTGCAAAAACACTCAAACAATCAAGATAGGCCCGACTGTTCTCACCAAGGACCAAGCGATTGACTTGCTTTGATATTTGGTTCCGTTTCGTTCTTCTGAAAAACTTTTCATTTCCATTTCATCGCCGTCACTTTTGGTCTTAGCTTCTTCAGGTTTCCAGTATTTTTCGAAAAGGCGTGAGACAGTCAGCGCTCGCTCCGAGTCATTCAAATCGAAGACATCCGATGGCTCCAGGTTTTTTCTCCAACCTTTCCACAGGAAGCTAAAATTCGTTTAAATTTAAAAGAACAACTTGATTGATAGAATAAAAATACAATGAGCTGCTCTGTTATAACTTCTTCAAGTAAGGGCAATAATATAAGAACGTACACTCCTAAAATAAGCGTCATTTTGTCACTCAAAAAGTATGGCGACAGTTCAATTTTAAACGAGCCTCTATTGACGCAGTCAGGTTTAACAAGATGGATTAAATTTTGAACAAGGAGTGTTTTACGCCGTCAAAACTAACCATGAGCATTCATTTTTGAACAAACTACCGTCATATCAATCAAAACTTAACTCAAGCATTCACTTTTGGTTTTGAACCGCTTCTATATTACCATTCAAAAATGAATCTTAATCTCTTTCAATTTTGAATAACCGCCATACGCTAATGACGCGTTTAGACAATCGTTGCGGCGTTCTAGGGGCGTTAAAACGGGCGTGTTTTTGGCTTTAAAACAAAAGCATTATAGGCGTTCAAACGGGAACGTTTTTGGTGTTCCACTGAGAGTGTTTTAACCTCTCCGAGTGACGTTAAATTAAATAGGTAGTCCCATCAGATTCCGCAAGCAATACTATATTTGTGTGTAGAATAATCCTTGTTTAGAGACTTCAAAAAAAAACACTTCGGCTTAGACTGTTAAATCAAGTATTATCCGTAATAGGTCTAGTGAACCAAAAAGTAAACAACTGACTCCCGAGGTAAAATAAAATATGGAATTTGATTTTTGTGTTTGTAATGTAACGGGTCAGAGTTAGTCGAAAGTTAAATACACATCTAAATAGTCCGGTTTAGGTTTTATAATGGAAGGAAGCACCATGGTGGTAATTCACTGAAAGGACTAATAGTAATCGGGTAGTAGCTTCGGAGTTTTCTTTCTTTTTATGATGTGCATTCACTTTTAGTGCTTCGAACCACAAATCAGCTTTGTTGTTATATAACGTTAATACTCATTTTGGCAAACTAAGATTATCGTTGAGGTGAAACGAGAGGATATTGTTTACACTTCAACTGAATTTTGAATGAAGCTTTGAGAATGTAGGGTAAACAGTTGAAGCGTCGAAAAATGGGCCTTTAGAAAGGAATAAAGGTAATATCTTTCCAAAATTTTTACTCTCCATTTCTTATTTATTCCCTGTTGACTGATTTCCATGTGTCCAAGTCATATCCTTATTGGAAGTGAAATGTCGTTCGCTTTACTGTATATTCGCTATGCTTTGAATACTGCTTTAATATTCCGTAAATTCCATATCAAGATAAATAATTTTGTAGTAGTAGTCCTACTCTTGACTTTGAGAGGTAATATTTTCGTTTTGCCAACTTGTTTAATAAAAAGCAACTTTTCGTCGTTGTTAATGTTTAAAAATAAAATATTTGTTAATGTCGTTTTTACAGGCACTATATTACGTTCTTTGAAGTGCACCAAGATCGCTCTTGTTTGAACGCTAAAAACGCTCTCGTTTGAATGTTAATCCTATTATAACACAAAAACGGTTACGTATGGATAAAAATTTTGTTCTCGTTTATGGCCAAATCGCTCACGTTTGAACGCCAAAAACGCTCTCGTTTTAGTGATTATGCAATCACATTTTAATGGCAAAATTAGGCCTACCTAATCTGAATTCTTCATTAGCGTGCATTTTTTAATATCAATATTAGCGTTCAAATATGAACATTTCGTAAATGTGTACAATTGAATACAATTTATGCGTTCAAATTTGATTGCTAATGCGTAATACCACAGTGGCACGATATTCAACGCTGAAATATTGAATTTCGAAGGTTTTTTTAGAATGTGAGAACGGGAAAAGATTTACCTGGTAAGCCATGAAAGAACCACGCGTGAACAAAACGAAGCTTCGTCTTCCCTTGATTTCTTAATATTTTAAAATAATCATCATTTTAAGGAATTCTAATTGAAATATTTTCATTTTTTGTCCCATATAAGGAATACATACAGCTAATAAGATTCATTATTTAGCCATTGCTGCCATTATCTCATGTTATCTAAGCAGGTTCTGTGAGAAGACGAAATTGACCTCGCCAGAAGTAATATAAGAAACCTCCCTAAAGTTTACAAGGGCGAATGTTTCCCGACACATCCTGTATATACCACTTATACTGCCGTTAACAAAGGTTCAAAAATAGGGCCGCGTAGAGCGTAGGAATACATTCTCTGATCTCATTGTAATTTTAAACTTTTACAAAGAAGTAATTCATGCCGCATTTATAGATTTTGATGATAATCAACCTATAATAATTTAAAATTTCACAGGCAGTGACTAGGGTATGAGATTTTCATAGGTGTTTGCATAAAATTTGAATTAAACCCTTACCTTTCCTAACAATACAAAGAGAGATTTTAAAATGGTGCCATTATCTATCTCGATATAATAATCTTCTATTCATAATTTTCATCTTCTTGGCTTCATAACAAACTGGATTTTCGTTTCGAAATAACAGTTTTCGAATATTTTTTAGCAAAATCTAGATTCTTATGTTTCTTACGACAGATGGCTCAGCAGACTACAATAGTTTGAAGCGCTGTTTCCTCTATCCCTTTCCAACTTAGGACATAGATCTATCGTACGTTGAGAACTTGAGAGCAATAGTGTCTGAATATGGTATTTGGCGGTTCGAGGATGTATTGCCAGTTTTAACATTACACCTATGGCGGCTTGTATACTTCCCTCGCGTAGGGTTGTTTCTTATATTACTTCTGCCTCGTGAATTGCCTTTCTCCCTGCACGTCGAACCTTAAGCGCGTGTGCCTGACCGCGAGTTACTACTAACCAATGAAATCACACATAGAACACGTTAGATTTATGATGCTCAATCCTGGCCAAAGAAAACTGCCTTAATATTAACATGGGATATATGGGTGCACAATTCTTCCTATTTGCTGTAAATTTTCCTTTTCATAAAAATGGCACTAAAACCCTACTGAGAGAACGGCAGGCGAGAAAACAAACAACTAGAGCTCCTCACAACCAGTGTTGAGCTTATATTACAAAAACCAATTATCATAACAAGCAGGGCAAAAATAATTTCGCAATACTCCGTGTGGTTTTCAATGTGCTGGCTAAAAAAGTGGGTGAAATGCCTGCCTCAATTCAATATTGGTGAGATACGGTGTCAGCGAAACTATAAGGTGCCATTTCTCGTTTAGTGTACATTTTTCTATTTCTAAAATATTAGCGCAAGTATCGAAAACCCTTCGATTAACAAGTTTTAGAGTTTCATTTGCACGAATACTAAAGCCATCGATTTAGTAGTCTATTGAAGGATTATCAAGAATTCTATGGGATTTCTAGAGCAACCCGACCGCGACTAATCGTCTCAAATTTAGTGGGCTTTCAATCAAACTGCCTTCACACTAGACACTTTGAAACCGCATTGAACCGTTTTGGAAAGCGGTGAACTATACCATAATTGCATTTGAACATAAAATATCTCTATGATAAACAATAAATTGTTACATTTCAACATTTACAAAACGGTTCAAACGCTTTCAAGGTGTCTCGTGTAAACGCAGCTTTATGCTCGCTGAAATTCACCTAGAAAACCAAAATAAGCACTGCCACTTTAAACACACTTTCTTGCATTTCGTAAATGAGTTGGAAATTGATTGAGAATCTTTACTTATCCAGTTCCTTTTCATACTTTTTTCCCTTACCCGTAGCAGGCAAACAAACAAACAAACGAACAAATCGTTGTCATCGGTTAAGTCATTGCATAACAACACGGACTCGTAAAAATGTGGAGTTTTACCATTTTGACTTCGATTGTGTGCGCATGTTTTCCGTACTGCGAAGAGATGTCACTCAGTGCGTGTAATACGAGGGTAACTACTACTAAAGGGTAAATAAGCGACTGAATAACCAGCCCAAAATAGTCATCTTTGTCGTTCTGAAATATTTCACCAATTAATTTGCCGTAATATTACTGTAAAAGGGAAATAAAACCTTCGCTTACCTGTAAATAGTATTTCATGATGGTGGATCTCATTGTGATAGTATGCGTTACTGTTAAGAGGAACCAAAACATTGTCAGGATTCCCGACAATACCGTGCCACCCCATCTGCCGTAAACTACGAGAAATAACGCCAAGATCTGCAACACGCGAGTTCAATTTAGTTCCTCAAATCGTCAGATATAGGGTTTATTAAAATGTCTTACGTAAGTTACAAATTCAAGAACGACCGCTAAATTGTCGACGACTTGATAATTGCCATAGTATATCTGTTTACCAAACTTTAAGACGCTAATTGCGGCAAGTAACAAAACCAAGAGCTGAAAACACAAACAAAAGTGTACCAACGCTTTAGGAACTTTTTGGACATTCAAAAGATTATTCCCGAGAGGAGGAATAATCTATGCCAAAAACGTGCTCATCCTGTACAGTGCATTTGTTTCGGTACAACGATGATTCTTGTTCAAAAAGAACATACTCTTTTCATAATACACAGATGAGAACAACAGACACTTCGCCTCTCCGACTTTGCGATCAACGCGACTTCCATTGGGAGAAACAACCAGAGTATCGCGCATGGCACCCAGATCAGGATGGTCTTTTGAAAACAAGGAGTCAAGTCCGGATCATCCGTGTACCACGTCAAATTGGCGTCCTGTTGAAAATAGTAACATATTTCGTAATTAAACAAAAAGGCCATCAATTATTACAATTATTCCTCTGGTCAAGTATTGTATTTTGTAACATACCCAAAATGGAGATTCGCAAAAGTTCTCCAAAATTAAGAAACCCATTAATGATTAACACAAAAATATTTGCTATAATAATAGAATAAGAGCAATTCATTTAACAGGCCTTACAACGTTTTTCAATAAACCGCAGAAAACAGTACATACAGACCTTGATCGAGTCTCGCTCGCATAACACGTGGGCTTCACAACGAATGCGTCTACAGTAGAGCTGAATATTAAAATGCCAGACTTCAGGCGATAAATCGTTCTTTTATGAACTGTACATTTGAATATTTGCGGGGAAGATTAGGATTTCTGATTACGGATTATATTTGTTGAACTTAACGACTATATTTTTTTTATCAGTTTATCCTTGTTAAGATAGTCTAATCTCAAATAAAAATACAAAACTTCGTCAAGGCTGTAAAGAATTATAAAAAAGTCTTGGTTTGGACCAAGGCCGAAAAAACAAACGATATGTGTGAGGTTTATCATTTGGCTGAAGTTTCAAATATTGCAATTGTTTTAGTTATTTTTATTATTAAAGCCCGTGCTTGGTCCCCAGAGAGAGGGGGATATTTTACTTACTCCTAGCCGAACTTTAGTTCTTTCGTACGCCGTTGGATGGCGTTTTATGGACTACAACTCGAGGGGGTGCTTAATAAAGGTTCAAGTAGGGAGGTCTCCATAAAGTTCGAAATGCAAGTTTTTCAAATATCAAAACAAAATAAAATACATATTATTATTTAGTTATTTATAACTTCTTTATAATATCTTATTTAATTTAAAATAGGATATAATAAGATTAGAGGCGGCAACGAACGTTTTTAAATCAAATCTTTATTATAAAATTAGTTTTATTCTTTTACGTAAACTTTTACGTAAAATAGTAACAATTGTTAAAGGCACTTTAAATAGGAACAGTATTCAAATTGAATATCACGAAATTTTAGGAACTAAACCTTTAAAATTTTCTAGACAATGGCTTGGCCTTATATTTCCTAACTTTCTCCATCCGATCAGAAACATCTTTAGCGTAATTATTTAGCAATGGTCTTAAATATTTCTCTAAAAGTAATTTAGGAAGATCTAAATTCACGCAATTTCTATCACATTTTAACGGCTTTTGGAAATGGGGCAATATGATTTCAACATATTTAGCTAAAACATTCTGTCGAGGGAAAAATGTGATTGACGATTGGACAAAATCTAACACAATTACAAGTAAACGTATTAGTAGCCGACTTGGATATTTAAGACCGCCATTATCATTAGCTTTAATTAAATAAAGTAGTGGAGTTCCGGACTGTGGCTGGATAAGTTTTTCTAAGCATCCAGGGCAATTTGTATTTTCTTCCGCCACACGAACTATATAACCGCCTATTAAAGCAACTGAACAACTTCTGATAGAAATCATGCAGTGATCTAAACAATAAGAAATGAACTTAACATTACGATCAGTTATCTCTTCTAAGTTTTATCAAAATATTGCTTGTGTCCCATTCGACCGAATCCCAATCGACCGAACGCGTTTCCCATTCAACCGAAAACAGCCCAAATGTGCGGTTTTGGGAAAATATATATCAAAATTTAAAAAGCAAACGTTTTCACTTTTTTTAAGGCTTTTTTTTACCCTACAGTTTTCGTTGTATATATATATATTGATGTTTGAAATGCAAAATTTAACTTTAAGAGTGATTGGTAACGGAGAGAATTGCTAATAAAGGCGGGTTTCTTTACATTAATAATGGCTACTTGTTTCAATTGAAAAAGAAAAAGGATAAAACTAGTTACTATAATTGTAGAAATCCCTCCTGTAAGCTTCGAATAATAGAAGTAACCTAACCAAACCTAACCAAACCAAACCAAACCAAACCAAACCTAACCTAAACCTAACCTAAACCTAACCAAACCTGACCAAACCAAACCTAACCTAACCAAACCAAACCAAACCAAACCTAACCTAACCTAACCTAACCTAACCAAACCAAACCAAACCTAAACCTAACCAAACCAAACCAAACCTAACCAAACCTAACCAAACCAAACCTAAACCTAACCAAACCAAACCAAACCAAACCTAACCAAACCTAACCAAACCAAACCTAAACCTAACCAAACCAAACCAAACCAAACCTAACCTAACCAAACCTAACCAAACCAAAAATAACCTAACCAAACCAAACCAAACCTAACCTAACCAAACCAAACCAAACCTAACCTAACCTAACCTAACCAAACCTAACATAACAGTAATGTTTTGGAAAAGGCATATTATTTGAGAAGTCAACGAAGCTAAACATGGACATTTTGGAAAAGGCGTACCATAGTAAAATGATTTGTAAAATATTACTAACCTAACATAACGAACCCAAACCTAACCAAACATAACAGTAAAGTTTTGAAAAAGGCATATTATTTGATTTATAAAATATTATTAACCTAACCTAACCTAACGTAACTTACAATTTCCTTCTCTGGGTTTGAACCCGAGCCTTTGAATTAAAAGCCTGATATTCTACCATGCTGCTGCGGTGATTCGAAATCCTCACAGACATTTAATTAACTAATTCTTTCAAACCCGCCATTGGGCTGGAAATTTAAATATATTCTCCATAAAAAACCAAAAAGCGGTTTCGGTCGAATGGGATTCGGTCCAATGGGATAATACCTAGAATTTTACCGTTTGGAGTTACAAGATCCATTTGATTGAGTAAATTTTGCAAACCCCATGATAAAACTGGTTGCGAACTGGAAGTTGTTGCGTTATTAGGATTAGTGATATTAGATGTTTCCAAACGATTTCGGAAAGATTTTGTGTTGCTGCACAATATTTCTGAAAGTTTGATAAATATGATTTAATACTACGAATCAATTTCTGGTGAAAGTGGTTTGAAGTATGCTTACGGGATTGCAGTGTTTCTTTCAGGCATTTGTTCTGTCCTACATTGGAGTGTCCGGATGACTTTATAATTCCAATTTTGAGAGTTCTCTCAATGGATAATGTAGCAGCCCTTACGTCCATTTGATCATTTCGGCCTCCTGATTGACGGATATGGCTAAATGTCATTTCTACTATATCACTTGATAGCTTTCGAGTTAGTACATAGTGAAATCCTCCTTCGAGAAGATATTTGATTAAGGCAACTGTAGATTTTGTTGTTATTTGTATTGCTTCGTAAGTTTCGACTGACAAACGTTCCATTTTATGAGTAGCATTATCTTGAATTATCGCTAAAAACGGTAGAAATTCTTCCTGAAGCCACTCGAGTCGCTCGTCATCCAATTCTGAGAATGGTATTTTATTTTCATTGCGAGAATGAATGGCGTGGGTTTTATTTGCTATGTCATGGATCTCGTACCATTTTCTTATAGTTTCCATAAAGAAAATCGTTGCTTCCAAGTTCTCTCTCTCACGTTCATCCACGAGACCCAGGTGTAAAAGTGTTTTTAGAGCCGAAGTTAGGGGTTTCGAGAATAATTGCACAGCCCGTAACACGTTCATTTTTTCTAGGTTGTTTGGAAATACCACTTTCCTTGTAAGGAAACGAACAGCTTTAACCAAATTTTCCTTTTGCATATTGTAAAGCTTCTTTATGAAGTCTGCCGAGATGTTTAATCCAATAAGTACCATGTCTCGTGACAGGAACAGCGACCTCAGATTTTTGATTAGATGACTCTGGTCAAATGCAAAAAATAATTTCCGTTTTGGGTCCAATGGATGTGGGATGACGTGAGTTAAAATTCCATTTCCAAATATTTTGTAAGCCATGGTGTTGACTTTTGCATTATCGGACACAAACCGTACAACGACAAAGCCACTTTCTTCTACAATCTTCAATACCTCCATGCAATATTTGTGCAATGTTATACCATCAGTATTTCTTGTAAAATACAATGCAACTGGTATGCGGATATTCGCTCCTATTCCATGAAAGACAAAACACAAGAGATGTGTGGCTAGAGTATCATTTATTCCACTTAAGGAAGCAGAACTGGTTTGACCAAAAAATGTGTCCATGTTGCGATCATACAAAAGCTTTGGCTTAATGGACATTTCATCCATTACAAGTGAGCCTAATTTTTCATGGTCATTTTTTACTTTATCAAACTCTTCTTTCTATCTTAGTTTTACAAGTTTATTAATACCTTCTTCACCAGAAGAATGCCCAACGTATCTGGCTAACGTAATTCTGTGAGGTAGTCCCAGAATTCCTAACTCCCTTATGAAATTGTAAGCGCTTGAGGATTTTCTGAATAATATACAGCAGATTTTGAGAGTCGATTCATGGTATGGCATTTTCTTTTTCTGATATGATAATATTTGCTCCAACAGAAATGCAGCTTGTAAATCAGATGTACTACCTTCAACAACTTTACGAAACTGGACATTTACACCTTCTTTCTTCTCATTTTTCATTTCTTTATTCTCTTTTACAAGTCGTGAAACCTTCTTATTCAGCTTATCAATTTTATTTTCCAAATTGGAAATAACCCTGGACTGTTTTCTAGTTGTTGTTCTGCTGCGTCGCCTACTCGTAATTGGAACAGACACTTGTATAGCCTCATCTACCATACATTTAGGGCCTATAGAATTGCTCGTGATAAATTGAGTTTCAGCCTCAGTGCTTGTATTTTCAAATAATAATCTTCTAAGCCTGGAAGCTTGTTTTCTTCTATTAAGGATTGGCGCTTGTGTTATCGTTTCTTTTCTAGGAGTAAAATACTGATTACTGATATCACAGTTGGTCTTTTTGTTCACTAAACTTGCATCTATTAAAGCTGATAAATATGAGATTTCATGACTATCTTCATTTACATCAACCGTCGCTACTAAGTTTGAGGTTTCTTGACAAGCTTCATTTACATCAACCATCGCTACTAAGTTTGAGGTTTCTTGACAAGCTTCATTTACATTTTGTACTTTTTGAGGTAACCTTTTTTTCCTGGGAGGAGATGAATAAGGATTCGTTGTATCATTAGAAGTTCCATTGAGCATTGTACTAGACAAAGGCGTTCTTTTTGTTGCATAATCTCCTCGGCTTACGTGACTACCTTTATCAACTAAAGCCTTGTTTAATTTGTCTTCAGCAAATATTGAAGGAATAGCGAATGCCAATAATGACTTTCTGGAACTTGAAATGCTGTAATCAGCTTGATTAAAGTGATCACTACAAACTCTTGCGCCAGGATTTTTAATATTATCCATGTATTCCCTTTGATCTTCGTACTTCTCCCCGAATATTGCACAAAGCCATTTAGTTCTATTTTCTTTATTTGGAATCCTGTGAAAACTTCGTTTATCAACCCCTTTCTTGTGCCAATCATTATTTTTGCATCTTGGAACCATACAGTAGACCATTTTAATAATTTTAGAGTTTCATGAACCATGAAAATACCAATTTAACTGAAAAAATAAAAATAGTTTAAGGAAAAAACACCAAAAAGCCTAAGCTAAGTCTTAATTATACAACATCAATATGTAGTTCAAAATAGAACACCCTAAATAAAGTATGGTGCACAGTGTACATGTACTTGAAACTAGTTACAAAACAATAACAATACCTAGTTACGAAACAATAAGCTAAAAATTTTTTTTCATTTGAAATCAGTTCTTACCTGTTAAATGAAATGTTCATTGTAAATAAATAATTTAGGAGACTGTAAGCCTCGTAGCAGACGCCTCCAACGCACATACGTCACCACCCCTAGTCCAAAACACGCCACCAAACGGTCAATATTCGCGTCCTTAAATTGCCAGTTTTTTTTAAAAAATCCGACCAAGCACGGGCTTTAATAATAAAGGCGGCTATGCAATTGTTTTAGTTATTTTTATCCATTTAATCCTTAATCAATATCAAATTCAATCAACTGATTTTACTCTTAATCGATCCATTCCCTCTAAATTAATTAAAAAATTACATATCTACGCTTTTTCAAGAACAATTACATTTTCCGAAAATATATTATTATATAATATTATATAATAATTATATAATATTGAATATTTGAAATATTCTACTGACTTTCTAAAAAGACCAAGCGAACTTTGACATAATTCGAAAGGAAAATATAAATATGTGTGTGTGTGTGTGTGAGAGAGAGAGAGAGAGAGAGAGAGAGAGAGAGAGAGAGGACCCCAATGGCGGCATCACCCTTGCGTTTTAGTTTCTCTGTATGTAATTTACAAAATGTACTACTCACTTACAAATGTACACCGAATACACTGAGTGATTGGTCTTTCAGTGTCAAGTTATAGCCATAAGCATGCATGTACAAGAATGTTCTATAGTGTTAGGTTAAGGTTGGCGGGAAAGCCCACAGAGTCCTGTACCGTATACTAATGTGAAAAGGTTTCGAACTATATGTTAATATTGGCTGAGGGTGTTGCGACGGCTCAGATGACTCATACACTAGAACCACTGGTGATTTTAAAATTTTATATATTGGGAAAATAGAGAAAGGGGGATCGGAGTTGAGTGTGACTTTCTTCGCATAACTGGTAATGAATGATATTATACCCATATTATTTCCGCAGGAAATGAATATAACAAGTCATTGGTACTGAGAAGTATTTCTTTTTATGTAATCTTTACTCTTATCTTTGGTTATATACTAGAAGTATTGCGGTAACCAAATTCTTCACTTGGCGATGGAAGTGGCATAAAATCCTCCAATTTGTTCACTAGTGGTAGGATCAATTACCAATGCTAGAGCACTTTACTTCTAGTCTCTTATCTTACTTCTGGTTATATTTATACCGATATCATATTTTGCCTGTGCTACGTTGTTGCTTTGTCTTAAGAAGACGACATTAGTTTATAAATTACTTTGAGCAAAATAAGTTATTCATCATATTTTCTTGAGCATCAGTCTTCTCAGAAACTTACTAGAGATTTAACCTTTTTTGGTGCAAACTTGAAAATTTGTCAAGCCAGCAACAATTCAAACTATGTCCGCCAAGGTGCTTACAAGTTAGTGAGTATCGACACGAAATCCCTTAAAAATAATTAATTTCATGATAAAATGTTTGAGGAAAATGTAATTGTTCTTGAAAAAGCGTAGATATGTAATTTTTTTAAATTAATTTAGCGGGAATGGATCGATTAACAGTAAATTCAGTCGATTGAATTAAATATTAATTAAGGATTAAATGGATAGAAATAACTAAAACAATTGCAATATCTGAACTTCAGTCAAATGATAAATCTCACACATATCGTTTGTTTTTTTCGGCCTTGATCCAAACCAAGACGTTTTTTAATACTATCTGTCACTTAAGCCTTAATGTAATTTAAATTTGAAAAATATTATTTTTGCTTTACCGTCATACATTTGGGGTTGATCTATTTCTAATTGCTTAAAAGAAGTACTTAAATATCGTTATTACACATTGCGTTAAATTTTTATCATACCCCGTGCTAAATATCTCGGTAACATAAAGATAATGTATAAAATAATAATGAATGATGTGATTATATAGTTTGGCATGAATACCAGTAAATAAATCAAATACCTAAACAATTCATAGCAATTTAGACAAATAAACAAACGGCAATGCGAACTGTGGATGTAACAAACAACGTAACCCTCTGTTTCCCAAATGGTTACGTTGGAGAAATTTACGCTTATGTTAACATGGAAATTATTTGACTAATTAAATTACTTAACGACACTGTCCTCCTGGATTAACCAACGACACTGTCCTCCTGGATTAACCAACACCACTTTTACTAATATTTATGAATTAAACAATACACTGTTGATAACAAATAGTTTAGAAAATTATACCGTAACAAAAAATCCTGACTGGTTTAATCGGGTGAAATGTTTTTAACGTTTTATCTTCTACGTTGGTTGAGTTTCAGGAACTATATCACACACCATCACAATTAGTAAGATTGACCAATGATGAAACACTGTATACTTCATATGGGAATTTTGAATTAACTGCGCTAACGTAAACACCACTGCTTTAACTGACATAGCGAAAACACATTAAACTTTTTGTCATCTTTCCAGTGGTATTTTAAAGTTGTTGAAATTTTCACAGGGTGAAAACACGATCTTTGATTTCAACGCCTTAATAAATTGGATAATTATGCCATTTTTTACTTAAATTGCAAGCGCCAACGAATATAAATAATAATAACAATAATAATCTAAGCTTTTTGTCTATGAAGGGATATCCACACTAAGCCTGTGGCTTGTTTACAGGTGGGTCCATTTACAATGCATAGAGGGGTGGTGGCTAGCCCCTATGCCACAGCTAACCTACAGCGCCCTATACTAACTATTACCGTTAACCTCTGCAAGTTTTGATGGAAAGGAGAAACCGGGTTAGACCGCGGAGGAAAACTCCTTTTAACAAGCGGGGAGAGAACTTGCAAACTCCACGCAGAAGGATTTGTTCCCAGATTTTCACCCGGTGCCACAGTCCGGGATCGAACCCGGGATCCTCTTGCTGCGAGGCGAAAGCGCTAACCGCTACGCCACCCCACTCAGTGTAAAAATTAGGGCTTGGATATATTTCTAGCATGAAACGAAGCAGACTATATCCATTTCCAAAACAGAGATGGAGATCAGCTTTTTTATAATCTTTAAAGAGGAAATACACTATATAGACTATATTACATGGACTAACCCAAATACAACTTAAGCCTTGGCCGTAAAGAACGTCGAAAAATTACTTGAAACTATACATAAACCTCTATTAACTGTAATTATTTACTTGTATTACTTTTTAGACGAAAATTCGACCCGATTAACAAAGTATTTGTTTTTAAGGGCGTTATGAATAATTAGAAATTCCAAATAAAGGTGTTCAAGCTGGGATGAGTTACCAAAGTCATTAATTAGCCTTGACTAACTGTAGTCTGCTATAATATAAACAACAACGGATTTATGTACTAAGAACGTCGGATCATAGCTTTGGCCTCTAGACTCGTACCATCCTCGCATACTTTATTGAGAAACCTCGTCTGCTTATATTTTGACTCCACCCACAAACTATGTACATAGCGACTTCTAGTGATCGAAAATGACATTCTTATCTCTATTTTCGTGGTCAAATATTTTTTCCGACAACAATGCGATATAACTCCCGATTTAGTGGAATTAAGTTTCAAAGTTAAGAATATATATAATTGATGTTTCTTTAAATATTTTCTTAAAGTATCTGGTTTTTCTTTCTTTTTACTAAAATTATTATTGTAGCACAATTATTAGTTATTACTATTATTTACTTGCCTTATGCAGTATCTATATTTAAAGCCCAAAATATAAGAGAATAAGGCCGATAGAATTTTGAAATTATAAGCCACTCCCATCAATACACTGTTATTGGAAAAGGTTCAGATGGGGTTTGGTTTTTAACCATGGAGGGTTCAATCGACACAAATGGTGCTATAAAAAACCTAAAATGGTAAAATCTAAAACAATGGTTCACTGGTGTACCTTAAAGGGTTCATCCGCATGAAAGGCTCCTATATAAACCTTTTAAGGTTCAAATTATCACGATGCAAGGTTCAGAGATAAACCTTACGAAGTTCATTTGAATAAAAGGTTCAATTCTAAATCTTGAAAGGTTGAATGACAAACCTCACATGGGTCAAATGAAAAAAGATTCAATACTAAACCATGGAAGGTTCAAGTATAAACCATGGAAGGTTCAGGTATAAACCTTGCATGGTTCATTTAAATATAAGGTTCAATTCTAAACCATCGAAGGTGTAGTATGAAACCATACAAAGTTAATCTAAATAAAAGGTTCAATGCTAAACCATGGATGGTTCAATGCTAAACCATGGAAGGTTCAGGTATAAACCTAGCAAGGTTCATTTAAATATAAGGTTCAAATCTAAACCATCGAAGGTGGAGTAAGAAACCATGCAAACTTAATTTAAATAAAAGGTTCTATGCTAAATCAGGGAAGGTTCAGTGAGAAACCTCACAAGGTTCAATGCCATAACACTAAATGTTAATTTTTATTAAGGTTCAAATTAAAAAAAAATTGAAGGTGCTTTATCACAATTTTAAACGTTTAATGATAAACCATTACGGGCGCCTCAGGTTGCGGCTCGTAATATTTTTGTGACGGAGATTTTTTAGCACGTTTGAAGGGGAATAATAATGCATATCTCAAATTTAACGTAACGAGTTTTGAATTTGAGGGGCTTACAAATTTGAAATATATTTTTAAAATGTATGCTCTTATAACCACTAAATAATGTGTACATTTGAGGTCGCATTATGTCACCGTTTTTAAGTGCATATAGCGGTGTTTTTTAATAGTGACCGACAAGTAAATGTACGATACTACTGTTCTTTAAATTTTACTAAGCGGTATATTTAGCGCTGTCAAGCTGAAAGTAGCCTATTTCTAAGTATTTTGTTTCAGAACCTTTTAGCTCAAAATGCACAAGAAATTCAATGGACGAAACCATTTTGGGTTGAAAAGGTAGGTTTTTGGTTTTGAGGAGTCGGAAACTTGCTTGTTTATAAGATTTTGCAACATTATTAGCACGAATCATTTTCTATAGAGTATTTCGGCTCACTGCCTTTATTAGAGCTTGTGGGAAGTTAACATGGAGTGATACTACTCTATTTACAGTTTTGGTTTTCTAGTTTGGTCACAAGACTACAGTTTTTGATTCGCCGGGCATTTCCTTTCTCTCGGTTTATTCTCTCTTGCACCCTGCTACTTTGATTGAAAGGCGTGATAAGAATGTCGTTCGCGAAACTAGCATTTGCAGAAAGGATGGTACAGTCGACGCAATTAAAAACTTTCTCTCCCGCGACGTCTTGTTACCTCTCCGAGTGACGTATGTCACGGAGAGGTTCTAATTTCGACGTGTCTGTGTGTGTGTGTGTGTCTGTCTGTTGTTATTGACTTACACCCCACGGGACTGCGTTCGCAGTTTTCAAATCGGAGCAAACGTGTTCTCAATTTCCGGAAATTTCGAAAATAGTATTACACTTAAAGGCTATTACTCCATTGCCTGTCTAACACTAACAGCCTCTGGTCTATGCCCATCCCACCTGGACACCAGTCTGTACACCAGTCTGTACACACTGGCTTCTAATCACCACTCTCTTATGGTCTTTGTCCATCCTACATGGACACCAGTCTGTACACACTGGCTTCTAATCACCACCGTCATCTGCTCTATGTCCATCCCACATGGACACCAGTCTGTACTTACTGGCTTCTAACACCACCATCTTCTGGTCTTTGTTTTTATCCATCCCACATGGACACCAGTCTGTACTTACTGGCTTCTAACACCATCATCTTCTGGTCTTTGTTTTTGTCCATCCCACATGGACACCAGTCTGTACACCTGGCTTCTAATCACCACCGTCATCTGCACTATGTCCATCCCACATGGACACCAGTCTGTACTTACTGGCTTCTAACACCACCATCTTCTGGTCTTTGTTTTGTCCATCCCACATGGACACCAGTCTGTACACCTGGCTTCTACTCCATCATCATTCTTATGGTTAAGACATACGCGGCGATCGGCCAGGGTTACGAGAAACGTCTGGCCTCCCAATGGTGGGGCTTCCACCAAAGGTTCACGCAATTGCGCTGTTCTTATCTATAGCTGCGATTCGAAACCCTTATATACTACCTATTTGAATAAGGCGAAGCAACCGGCGTATGCTTCATTTCAAACGCCAATATTAGTCAAGTCTCTCAAGAATGTTTAATTGTTCTTTATCAAAACGATGTAACGCTCAATAAGGCGAACAACTAACGAAGAAAATAATTAATATTAATTATATTTATTTTAATATTTAAGATAATCTTGTTTCTCAACTCAAAATTAATACGGAAAGAGTTAAAAAGCAGTCTTTGCTTTTGTCTGTGTGTGTCCGTCCATTGTTACACTAGTGCGTCGCGTTAGCAGTTAGCCTTGTGTTGATGTGTTAAGAAATCATACAGAACCATAATATTCCCTTTTTCCATAATATAAAGTGAATATGAGGAAGTATTTTTCGTAATTATGATGCATTTAGTACTTTTGAAGCTTTAAAGCTCTGTTTCATTTTGATTTTCCAAAGATTTTTTTTAATATTGTTATTTGAAATGGCTGTTTATATATTACTTAAGCTATACTACATCTGTACATAGAATAATCCTAGGTTTAGTGATTTCATGAAGAAAATTAAGACTGAGACTCCGGCGGGTATATCAAGTATTATCCGCAATAGGCTTAGTGAAACAAAGAGTATATAATTGAGGCCTGAGGTGAAGTAAACTTTGGGCTTTGATTTTCGTGTCTGAAATGAAGAGACATCAACGGTTCAGAGTGAGCCGAAAGTTAAATACACTCTTAAATAATCAGGTTAAGATTTTATAATAGAAGAAAAGATCATGGTGGCAATTAGATTAGTCGGGCTAAGCTACAGAATTTTTATTCTCTTTATGGTGCGCATTGACTATCAGTGCGTCTAGCTACAATTTAGCTTAACGTTAACACTCATGTTGGCAAACTAAGAATATTGTTGAGGTGAGACGAGACAATAGTGTTTGTTTACACTGCTAACCAGTTGCGAATGTAGCTATCAGAATATAGGGTAAACAGCTGATGCGTAGACTTCATTTCCTGTTTTTTTGCCATTGACTGATTTCAATGTGTCCAAGATTTATCCTTATTGGATGTAAAATGTCGCATGCTTTACTGTATATTCGCTATGCTTGGAATACTGCTTCAATATTTCGTAAATTTTTACTTCAAAAAAGAGAAATAATTCCATATCTAGGCAAATAACTTTGTAGTAGTAGACCTCTTGACTCGGAGAGGTATTATTTTGGTTTTCCCAACTTGTTTTAACCATAAGCCGCAAATTATTGATCTGATACAATTGATAAAAAACCTATCTTATATTATTGTTTGAATATATTTTTTACAAAGTGTTTTTTTTTTTAAAGTCGCCACTTCCCATTTCCAAATGCTAAATAAGGGGTTTTGAATCATTAGGGATGATTTTAAAGAGAAAGTGAACAGTTGAACATAGCTCGTCCAAATAACCGAATGACATTCCAGTAAAGGGGCAGTGATGTTAACTGTAATGTTCTGAATACACGTCCACCACGGAATCAATGCATTGAGCCATATTCATATACCCTTTAATATTACACAAATGTATAAGTCAACAATTGTAGAATGATACTTCAAATCTGCCTTTGGTGAAGATGTGGCCACCGGTGCGACATTCTGTTCCACTATGGTTCGCAAAGGCCAGAGGGTGGAAAGAGATTTCCATCTAGATTAGTAGCGATTCTTCAATTCTTGATGTCAGTTTCAACATAAGTCTGCATGAACGTTTGGTTGAAAACCGCGCATTTCGGAGAGAACCATCTAGAAATTCAATGCCCAAGCAATTCCCTCAATATGTCGCCCATTGAAAACCGCTTGTCGGAAATAAATGTTTACACATTCAAAGCAGAAAGGGTCACAAAATAGTGCCTACATTTGAGAAAGTGGTTGTGTTCATTGTATTCAACTAATTGGGGTTCGCAATAAACAAGATGAAGAACCTTTCAACACTCTAAGAAATGAAAGTGTTAAAAACGTGTTAAAACGGTGTAAACACCGTAAAAACACCCGAAAGAGAGTTTTATTACCTTGATTTTTTAAGGGCCAATTAAAAGTGTAAATTCGGTGTAAAATAACACTATTAAAACACCGTTTGAAATTAAACATGAAAAATTATAATACTGCGGGTTTCTTAAATAAGGCCTTTCATTTTCATTAATGTTTTAATATTAAAGTCAATACAAACAGTAAAAAAATTATTAAAAAACGTAATTGTTAAAACTTTTTTTAAAGATGATATTCATGAAAGAAAACAGTTTTATCCTTTAAATAAAACTAACAAAGAAATTGGTAATCTGGCGGTGTTGTACCTTCATAAAACTATGCTCTTACAGGTGTTAAGCGACACTCTTAATAGTGTTAGGCGATACTCTTAAAAAACGAGACTAGGTTAGGTATTGGCCTCACAGTAGGGCCAGCTATTGAGGCCAAAGTGGGGCACTTGCTTTTGTGACATGTTTTATCATTATTTTGAGAAAAATTAGAGTACTAAATGGATTTTTTTGTAAAATCTGTAGTGCAAATTAGATTAAACGCGTTTCTGGTGCTCGAAAAACTCTTAGTGAAAAGAGATTATTAAATTTAACAAGAACGTCTATATCTACTGCTTGAATATTATAGCCTCCAAAACTAATTTAATACCCTATGCATTTGTACAAATCAAAAACTTTCTGCCTTTTTCAGAAGTTTATAAACCCGTTAAAATGACTTTATATGCAACAACCCTCGCTTAAAAAGGTATAGTTCTGCATGTGAGAACTCTCCTCCCTATAGGGGATGAAGTTCTCTCAAGATGGAACCCTGCTATGAATATAGCGCCAATTGCTAATAATACTGCGGATAATCAAAATTTTATTAAACAGTAAAACCACACTCGATATTTGAGTTATGCCTCATGAAAAGTCTAGGAAAAATACTAGAATTTCTACTACTATCCCACCAAAAAATCTCCCATTCTTAAAGGTGTTACGCGACACTCTTAAAGGTGTTACGCGACACTCTTAAAGGTGTTACGTGACACTCTTAAAGGTACTCGTTCGAACCTTGCAAAGGTACTCGTTCGAACCTTACAAAGGTAGTCGTTCGAACCTTACAAAGGTAGTCGTTCGAACCTTACAAAGGTAGTCGTTCGAACCTTACAAAGGTAGTCGTTCGAACCTTACAAAGGTAGTCGTTCGAACCTTACAAAGGTAGTCGTTCGAACCTTACAAAGGTAGTCGTTCGAACCTTACAAAGGTAGTCGTTCGAACCTTACAAAGGTAGTCGTTCGAACCTTACAAAGGTAGTCGTTCGAACCTTACAAAGGTAGTCGTTCGAACCTTACAAAGGTAGTCGTTCGAACCTTACAAAGGTAGTCGTTCGAACCTTACAAAGGTACTCGTTCGAACCTTACAAAGGTACTCGTTCGAACCTTACAAAGGTACTCGTTCGAACCTTACAAAGGTATTCGTTCGAACCTTACAAAAGTATTCGTTCGAACCTTTCAATGGTATTAATATGAACCATTTTTAAAGGTTCAATATTGAACCATTTTTAAAAGTTCAATATTGAACCATTTTTAAAGGTTCAACATTGAACCATTTTTAGAGGTTCAATATTGAACCATTTTTAAAGGTTCAATATTGAACCATTTTAAAGGGTTCGTATTCAAACCATAAATGGTTGGCCCTGGGTTGCATGACTTTGAACCTCAAATGGTTCAATCATGTCCCTTTTTTATTAACAGTGTACATACAAAGAAGTCGAGGATGGGTAGGGAATTTGCTACGTTCAACGTTCTTCTTACATAAATCCGTTTTTGATATAAGGAATTCTTGACATGTAAGCAAGCCTTTGAAATTTTTAAACGAAACTTGTTACACTGTTAAAAATAAAGGTATTTTGAAGGTACTATAAAATACCTCCGCGACCTTTTTAGTACCCATGAACGTATTTTATTAGTTGTCTCACAGTGCGGGTATTAAATGATTTCGAAAAAGGTATTTTGGAAATATAAGGTATATAATGAAACCTTTTAGAGTTTCTGCGCTTCTGCTGGTATGTTATCGTACCCTGGAAGTAGAAAAGGACTTAACAGACTCCTTTAGAGGGAGTTTTTAGTTCCGGCGTGCTGATTATAATTAACACTACGAAAGTAAAATACATGATATAATACTTCAAGCCCAAATTCTCTAACACTAACTGTTTACTTCACCAGTAGCACTAGTAATGACAGCGTAGAAGAAATCTCTGTTGGAATATTATTAATAACCATAAAGAATAGGTTCGGTAGGGTAGAATAGGGTAGTGGTTTTCTACCCGAGATTTCAATTTCAATCTCAAGTTTCCTAGCTAGTGGTTTTTCTTAAATATATAATTACATACAATTAACATTAATTATTTTCTTTGACAGCTATGTACACTAGCATACGTTACATCATTTAAAGGCAATACAATTATGATATAAGGCTTACATAGTTAATATAAAGGTTTGAATCCGAGCTTACGCCTTCAGTCGCCATTCAGAAAATATCCATGTATATGTGACCCTGAATTACCTTTACACTATAACAGTATCACACCTTCCTTAACAAGGGGAAGCTAAATATAGTATCGGGAAATGTAGAGTGGTTAATCCCTTGCTTACTATGCGAACTCTCACGACCCCGCAAGCCTATGGCGCAGACACTTAAAGGCGAGATGGGAGGCAAAATTTTACCCTCATCCCGTAAGCCCACAACACAGACACTAAAAGTTGAGATGGAAGGAAAATATTACTCTCGTGTCTTTCAGTCTCATTTGCATCGAAGTGGTGTATTGCTTACCATGTCTGAAAATGATTCAAGCCCGCGGTAATAAAGGAAAGTTTACCAGTTTCAAATGTGGCGCAAATATTTTTGATGGCGCGAAAGTATAATTTAGACCTGTTTGTGGGTTTTATTTGACACCTAATTCGGTAGCACAAAATACCTTTAGAAGTATATTATCGAACTTTTTTGAGTGTTAACAGGTACCCTTTTCGGTAATAAGGAGTACCTTTCACAATTTGAAAGTTTTATTCCGACCTTTGTTGAGGTTTAAATGATACCCATTACGGGATCACAAAATACCTTGTAGTCCTCAAAAGTACCTTCTTCAAGAGGTATTTCATAGTACCCTTACACAACGGTATTTTGTAGTACCTATATAGGTACGTCTGGGGATGCATTGAAAAATACCTTTAAAGGTACTAGACAGTACGGTTATTTTTTACAGTGTAGGCCGTATAAAGCTAGGCCCTTGTAGTTATTAAAGAGAACGAAAATGGAGAAATGGATTTAAGCGCGCTATCAAGTTAGGCAGACTTCTGACTGAAAAAAAAAATTTCGGTGTACTTTTTTAATTATTTAAATAACAGTGCTCAGACTTCATTTATTAAAAAACAAAACTGGAAAGTTTCTCATTTAATAAATGCTTGTTAATTTGAGAATATTCCGAAAACTAACTTCGCTGTAGTTTTTCAGTAAGGCTTGTCTCGTTTTCCTTAAAAACTTTAAAATTTTAATGCTTTTTCTAAGGGACTCTAAACCTAAAAAGGTGTTTTTTTGTTTAGCATTACAAACGGGTGTCAAGTCATATCAACTAGAGCCTACCAGCCCTGTAGAGTTTATGGCATGTTTATCAGGGACAAGCAGACACTATATATATATTTTTGCAATTTTCGCCTGAAATTATGAGACCGCAATATTTTTTATCGTTAGCGTAAGTTCAAGGCTTCAACCAACTCGGCTCCACTCTGCTGGAAAATTAGCTAACACAGTTACGTTTTATCATTAAAAAAATGGCATAATGGTACATATAATTGAATTCATTCTTTAAAGGAGGCATTGTCTAGTTACGGAAAGTTGTTTTATTATAATAAAGCCATTCTTTCTAAAGATGGATTTCACAGCTATTAGCCTAAAGCCCTAAACATTAAAACCGTAATCGAAAAATGTTTCGCACACTAGGCAATATTGTTCAGGTTTAAGGTGTTACTTACCGTCGAAAAGAAAGTGTTTTTACCTCTCCGAGTGACGTATGTCACGGAGAGGTACTAATTTCGACGTGTTTGTCTGTGTGTCAGTCTGTTGTTATTGACTTACACCCCAGGGGACCGCGTTCGCAGTTTTCAAAACGGAGCAAACGTTTTCCCAAATTCCGGACCGGAAATTTGGAAAATTGTATTCCACTTATAATAACTCCATTGTCTGTCTAACACCCCTATCATCCGGTCTTTTGTCCATCCCACATGGACACTAGTCTGTACTTACTGGCTTCTACACCACCATCATCGGGTCTTTTGTCCATCCTATATGGACACCAGTGTAAAATCCTTTGCATAAAACTTGTATTTTTGATCTATTTTATCTATGAAAATAATTGAAACATTTGTAACCTAAAAATAACCTGACCAAAAATATACTGTATAGAAAAAACCACCTGCAAAATATCTCCTTCAAAATCAACAATACCTTGTCAATACTCAAAATAACAAATTGTAAAACCGAAAACCGTGAAAACACGCCCAACTAAATTCCCTCCGAGAGCAAAAAACTCTTAACACTTTGACCTGACCTAACCCTAATACAGGAGGAACATGCTGACCAAGGGGGAAGGAAGTTGGGCGCGGATTTCATGATTTTCACGTTATCGTCGATGTAAAAAAGAGTCACTTCGCAACTTCGCTTCAAACTCCGAACACCTGAAGCAACCCGAAACTCTGTCCCTCCCTGACACAGAGCAACTAACAATGTAACTAGAATTAAATAAACCTTTTATTAGTTGTTTAACTTAGTAGTTTAATTAACATATCACGCGCTCACGATTCACACGAATTAGGAATTTAGATAACTTTAAAACCAACTCATTTCAATGAACAAAATATTCAGTCTAACAAAATAACGGATAAACGGGGATCCTTAAAAAGTGAACTATTAAACCCCCCGCATGAAATAACAACCAGTCTGTACTTACTGGCTTCTAAACATCACAATCATCCGTTCTTTTGTCCATCCCACAGGGACACCAGTCTGTACTTACTGGCTTCTAAACACCAGTATATTCTGGTCTTTTTTCCATCCCACATGGATACCAGTCTGTACATACTGGCTTCTATTTCCATCATCATCGTTAAGGTTAAGACATACGCGGCGATCGGCTAGGGTTACGAGAAACGTCTAGCCTCCCAATGGCGGGGCTTCCACCAAAGGTTCACGGAATTGCGCTGTTCTTACCTATATCTGCGATTCGAAACCTATATATACCTATATTTGAGTAGGGCGTCGTTATTAGTCAAGTCTCTCAAGAATTATTAATTGTTCTTTTTAAAACGATGTAACGCTCAATAAGGCGAATAACTAACGAAGAAAATGTTTAATATTAATTATATTTATTTTAGAATTTAAGATAATCTTATTTCTCAAATCAAAATTAATATGAAAAGGGTTAAAAAGCAGTCTATGTGATTGTCTGTGTGTGTCCGTCCGTTGTTGTACAATTCTCAAATTCGAATAGATTGAATGTTACGCCATTAACATTCAATGCTGCCAAACCCGTTGGCGCGGCAATTGCCACGCTAGCAGGATTTTGAAAGCGTCGCCTTACGGCGTTGGCGAGAGTGTCTATAAGAAACGATTTGCCAGTGCCACCAGGTCCCGACACAAAAAGGCACTTGTTTCCAGATTTTTCTCCCTCTTGGGAGAAGTGATCCATGATGTGATCATAAATTCTCCTGTCTATGAGCCGTTGATCCGAGTTTAGTAACGCCACATTGTCAACAACAGTCTCGAAATTCATTTCCATGGCAGCTTCCACATCAGCCATGGCATTCTCAATTTCAATAACAATTTCTTTCCCTTGCAGCGCATTTTCATCGTCGTCACTTTCAATCTCAGAGACTATGGTTTCAGGCTCTTGCGCCTTTTTAGAAGCCTTCCGTTTCTTTTCAAATTCTTTGGAAACCGAGAGTTTTTCGTGATATTCTCTCATGTCTTTCAACACTGAAAGCGAGTTTTCGAAAGCATCCGCGTAGGCTTCAAACTCGCCCAATAGCTCACTTTCGTCGCGCCACGGTTTGAAAAGGATCAGTAGAGCGTGACAATACTTTTCTTTCTCCTCTATCGGGTCGTGAATGTAGTGCTCTACTATGTAGGGTTTAATTCTCTTTCTCATGAAACCCAGATTGTTTTTCAACACGATTACACTCGCATTTTTCTCGACACCTTCAGAGTGCTTCGCATAATCGTAAAACTGACCAAATTCCAGCAGACTAAGATTTTCCAAGCTGTCGGGACGATTCGGATACTTGTCGTCGACGAGTTCCTTGTAACCTTTCAAAATTCTCGATCGGTTTTCTTTTAAGTTTGTGTTTATATTTAGTGCTGTCGGATTTATTGTAAAGGTCTTGGCCCAACATAAGATCCATAGCTTCGTATATGCCTACTGACTTAGAAGTCAGTGATTTCAATCTATAGGCAAATAATCTTTTGGACAAACTTTCGTGCCCTAACTCGGCAAAAGTTTGGTCCATGTCAGCCCGGTCTCCCTTTGTCACGTACGCCGTGACATAGTTTGCCACTATTTCCGATTTGTCAGCGACAAATTGCAAATCCATATTGGCTTTGGAAGCCAAAAGTAGCGCGGGATTATAATCATTGATTAAAACTTCGTGCTGTTTTCTCGGCAAGTCGTACAGTCGTTTCTGCACCTTTTTCATTTTACGGAGACGAGTAACTGATCTAACAGAATTCATAGTAGCAATGTTTGTTACGTTTCGAGGGAAACCGTAACGACACACTTTCAATCCTTTTTTAGAATTTTTCACCTTCTTATAACAACTGGAGGTGCATTTGTGTGCTTGGAATTTTTTTACCAGCCGGTGCAGTTCCGGACTTACCGATGCGCTTGGCATCGAACACGTGACGTGTTTTTGCACGTAATCCAAAATAGTCTCGGTCGAAGAAGTTCCGATCTTTGGAGCGTCCTTGGCCCACAATAGCATGTGGTAGTGAGGTAAACCTCGTGATTGGTATTCAACCCGCCAAAAATGATGTTCTATCATGCCAAGAACTGGATTTTGCTTACACAAAACAAAGTTGTTTAGCAGCGTACGAACTTTGTTGTGAAAGTGCAAATAAATGACTTATCTGCGCTAAGTGGGTCGAAATTCAACAATTCAGCCACCGTCATCGATCGTGCAGTTCCAAATCATCGTATTCGGCCGGATTAAAAGTCAAGAGCCACGTGGGAGGACCAAATTCCCGTATCATCGCCAAAACGCACCTAAGGACCTTGTACCAGTAGTCCTTAGTTCCTCGAATATGACCCAAGAAAGTGGCTAAATTACTCTCAAGTTCTTTATCGCCGGATTCAACGCGACTGAGCAAGTTTTCAACCGCAATTGCTATGGGTTTTTTAACACGAAGAACGTAGTTCAAACTGCTAGAGATCGCCTTCATTTCGCATTCTTGATAAGAATGAAACATATAGGCGTAATCTCTTCTAAAAATTGAACTTTTGTTCAAAGACGAGATAAACGATACTCTGTTTCAGTTAATTTCCCAAATGGTCTATGATCGTGCTTGCCGTAGCGACCCTTGGGGAACAAATGAACGAAGCTCAAGTACTCCAAGTTTTTGTCCCAAGTGCTAACTGGCTCGGCTTCGACGCGCTTCATTTGGTAAGCGGTCAATAAATCTTTCGGTGGTTGGACGTTCACCGGATGAATAGAGTAGTGATCGTACAGATCATTGGCTTCACCCTCAGAAAGTTTTCGCAACAAAGCCTCGGGCTGTGTTAAAATTTTGTAGACGTTGCCTGGTGCAAGGCTAGACTGATTTTTATCCAGCTTCTGCATGTTCGAAGCGTTTTGGTCACGTTGGACGTCGTGAGGACTATCCGCTGGCCCTTCTGTTGGAAGCGCAGCGGAAGCGCGTGTCACCGCATCAGATCCATCGTTAATCATCGCAAGTGGATCTGTTACGCTCGGTAATTCATGGGGGGTCAATGAATTTTCATTTCCATCAATTTCTTGCGTTCCACAAATATATTCCTCGTTCATTGTAGAAATATCAATGTCTTTATACAAAGGATTAATATTTTTCAGCACAGTGAACGCTTTCAACACTTTTTCGAGGCAAACAACCTGTTGCCAAACCTTTTTGTCCACAGTGGGAACGCCGTTCACCAAGATATGGAGTTCGTGATTTTTGGGCAATGTCTTGGGAATCATCTTCAAATTACTCTCCACGGGTATTGGAAGATAAATTACTCTTCCCTTTAAAACTTTAACCGTACCGAACTGCATGTTGGAATTGGTTTTAGTACCTAACCGCACCACAGTGTGGAAGGGCTTCACAAGCTGAATTAAAACTTTCTCAAACATGTGTTTAAATCAGTGACATCTTGCGGAGGACTGTCAACCAACAAGTTGTTCAGGAAGCATCTGATGGGAACTTTTCCCTTTCGTAAATCCGTAGAGCAGTAACGGCATAGAAGCTTGTCTGCCTCTCTAGTTTCTGAATTGTTCATTATCCATCCAGCTCTTAATATCAGATAGGCCTCGTTATCGAAAACAGCACTGTCTACCATTTTTTCTATTGCTCTTAAATCAGATTTTTTGAACAATATTTGGCAGCAGTCACAGGGAGTGTCATGAAATTCGTTATTATTTAACGCCGCTCGAACGAATTGAGTTTCGTAATGATTCAAGATTTCGCTTTCATCAAGACTCGGTCTTTGAGCGTTTTCGCTCCCTGTGGACGCGTTGTTTTGCTCGTTATTTACATTTTTTCCTCGTGCGGCAAGGATTTTTCTCAATTCCCCCATGATTTTGGTGAGAGAATCATAATCACCACTTTCAATTTCATTCGAAATCTTTGTTAACGCGTTAAGCAACGCCTTCACGTGATAAATATTATTCAAAATTGTTCTAATTCCCGAATAATGAGGAGCCAGTTCAGCAAAAGGACGTAAATGGCTTTGACAGTCTTGACTATCAGCGCAATAAGCCATGTGTCCCAGGAATGGCATTATTCTCACCACGATCTCAGCACCATCTGGTGTTAGAGTAGACACGTTGGATTTAGACCAATATTTATTTCTTAAATCGCAAACGTCCAAATCTGACTCAAAAATTTTAGTCAGTGATTTTTCATTCGCATTTGCAACCGTATTTACGAAAGTTAGCACTTTCGCAATGGCTCTAGTTCGAACATTACATATATCACTGCATTCCCAATAAACGGTTTTGGGTTTAGTTTCAATAAGACCACTTTCATTGACCACGAAATTTCTTTTCGGATTCTTCTCCTCAGTTTCAACAATGTTGAAAAGGTTCGTAACCACTCCCGAATTATTTACTTGAAAGACTCTCTCAACGTCATCAGCTTTGTTGTTATTATTAATGTCAACGAAATTGCCCGTTTCGTCAACGAACAATTCTTTATTGCCATTGATAACACCGTCTCTCAGCACTTTACGAACATGCCCATCAGCATCAAGTTGGACAACTTTGGCATAGCGTAATTCGTGGTCATTTTTCAGTATTTTTCCATTATTTCCAATTGGCTAATAGGTGGCTTCATGGAAATAGGCCTCTTTGTGACTACTGTGAAGACTTTTACCACCCACTACATGCGTTAAATTGTTCTGATTAACAGACCCAATTTCTTTGATTTTTTTGACAAAATCCTTAAATTCACTAACCATCCCTGTAAGATGGTAATTGTATGCCGAATATAATTGCCTTTTCAAGTGTAAAATTTTACCCGCTAGCAATTGGCATTTTAGGTTTCGAGAGAGTAACTTTGAATTCTCCTCTCTAGTCAAGCTGTCCAAAGATTTTGTCGCAGATAATCTTTCAGTGAGCCTTGTCACTAAAAATCATTTGAAACTTTCAGCTATGAATTTCTTGTTCCTTGTCTTAAAATTTCCTTTATTGAGGGTTTTTTTTTGGGAAACCCTTTTTACCCACCGGAAAAGCTTTCTTACTGGGCTTTTTATTTTTTGCCAGAACATTAGTGGCGCCACCTGGTGGCATAGTTCTCTTATTTTTCTTTGCTTTCTCGATCGTAGATTTGCGCGTCGCATTGTTTTTTGAATTTCTTTTCTGATAATACTCCTTGCTTTTCAAGTAGTATTTCTTATCCACAAGTTGTTTGGCTTGCGTTTTTTTCAAAGCCACTTGCAGTTTTGAAAATTCTTGACGCCTTTTTTGTTTCTTAACTCTTTGTCGAGAAACCATTTTAAATATTGAATCCAATTAGATTGTTCACACAGAAGAGTTTATAATCGTAAAGATATCCAATATCGTGGTCTACACAGAACACTTTGGAATTTCAAAGATATCGAATTAGATGGTTCACAAAGAACACTTTGGAATCACAAAGATATCCAATTAAGTGGTTCACACAGAACACTTTGGAATCACAAAGATATCCAATTAAGTGGTTCACACAGAACACTTTGGAATCACAAAGATATCCAATTAAGTGGTTCACACAGAACACTTTGGAATCACAAAGATATCCAATTAAGTGGTTCACACAGAACACTTTGAAATCACAAAGATATCCAATTAAGTGGTTCACACAGAACAGTTTGTACCTGTAAAAGATTGAAAATAAATGGGTATTTGCTACACACCCAGAACTGTGAATCCAAAGTACACTCAGATTTAGATGTTGTACTACAAAACATAAAGAAATGAGGTTTTAATATCGTAATACAATGTATTACATATACATAAAAAACCTGATAAATACAATACACTCGAGTGCAATGATAAACACTCGAATGAATAACTCAAATGAAAGAATAAAACTTGAGTCAAAGTAATTAGTACTATTTATATACCAAAAAGGATAATAAAAGCCTAAATACGTTTCTAAAGTTTAAAGAAGATTATTTAAACTTACTATGAGATTGCCTTTTAACAACGCAAACCCCTTGACAAAACGTACAGCACAAAAATAGGCTTAAAGATGGGTGAACCACGTGTCCACGTGAATCCGGCGGCTTCCGGCCTAATCTTGTCTGAGTTTTTTCCCGTAAATTCTTCTGCAGTATTTGGTTGATCTTTCTGACTTCGTCATGGTTACGAATGGGGAAAATCTGAACTGAACTAATTGGCTATCGCCACTGAATATAGGGGCGCTGGCGCTGCCATAGATATATTAAGTTCTATGGGCGCTGCAGTGTTTTTAAAATGGCCGCTTCAACGGGGTATGATGTTTTTATCGATAATAGTGCAATAGAAAAATTAATAATGTTAAATGTTGACAAGTTAAAGGTAACATTGTTTGAAATTTATAAATACGCGGATTACAATTAAGGAGACCGAAAACGAAGTCTAACAGAAAGAGAAGAGGAAGCACGTCATATTAATGCGGCATACAAGACGACCGACGCTTAACCAAAACTCCTCTCCTTAGGGCGGCTTAAAGACAAGTTAGCCATCAGCCAGATTTGTAATAATAAACTAGTCCTCCTACCTAAACATATTAACAGTTTTCTTGTTATTACGGAAAAAAGTGCAAATTTTCGTTATATAGCTTTATGGAATAAGTTGACATGGACTCAATAACCCAATTTAAAAATAGTTGGCTAAATCTTTAAAGACCTAAATCTATTTTTATTTTATTTTCAATTCGAATTTGTTATCACTCTAATTTAATTTTATGGATACCTTTGTAAATCAGATTTATCTGAAAGGATATCTCCAAATAAAAAGCCGTTATTATTATTATTATTATGTTGAAATTTACAACTCTGTTTAAACACTGCTCCGAAAGCAATGACTAACCAAGGATTATTTAAATGTCTATGTTGTAAATAATCCTTGGACAAACTACAAAAGTTTAAGTGATTTCTGCAGTGACAAAAAGGGGTAAAATGTAGAATAGTATGAAATTTATATTTCTGTGACAAAAGAAATTGCCTAGAGACTATGTTCTGAAACAATTAAAGCAAGGGAAAGAAGAAAAAGATCACAAGTGGATGCTCGAGAGAAGGGAAAGGTTCTCCGGCTTGACGTGATAATCAATATATACGTACACAGAAAAAAAGGAGAAGACTGGCCACTAAAAATCGTATATTATCTTTAATCGTCAAATTTCAAGGGTAATAAAATTACTCAATATGTAAACGACACTGAAGAATTAGCGTTTCAAAGACATGTAAAATTGCTATGGATTTGTTGTCTGGCATTTAGCCCAGATGGTGTTGTTTTTAAGAAAAGGTAACCTGCATTGTCTTTGGTAATAAAGTGTCACACAAATGGAGCCACGCTTTCAATGGCTGAGTTAACAAAACAAAAGGAGATTCCAAATTTAAAAAAGGAAGAAGACAATTATGGTTTGAAGAAAGAAAAAAATATTACAGACAGGTTCAATCAGAATAGCAGTTTTAAATTTGGAACAATGCCAATTGGTCACTTATAGCAAAAAATACTAGGACCTACTAGACCCGGTAGCAAAAAAAAAAGGTATTATTTTTGTTTTGAAATTTAAAATACATTTATTTTTTTGATACCGAAATTAGTGGAATAAAATTGAGTCACAAATAAAATCATTTAATTTTTTAAAAACCATATATCCATTTCATTAAAATTTAACTTCATCTAATATTGGTGATGACAAGTTAACAAAAACAGCTGCAATTAAAAACATAGGGTTAATGAAAGGCATCATCTCCCAGTCCAGTTTTTCTTTAATGATTGAAAAAAGTTTTAATCTTTGTAATGCTCGCTCTACGTGCACTCTTGCTTTTGCTATTTTGAACTTTTCGAGTGTTTTTGCTTCCGTAAACTGTTGAGATTTTTTCGGAAATGGTGGCATAAAAATCTCAATTCCTTTTTCTAAACATTCCTTCTCTATTCTGAATCCTTTATCTACCATGCACGCGTCAACATAAGGTGTTAACTTTTCTAATACTTTACTGTGCAAAGTGATAAATTTGTTAGTTGCTCTTCCTCTATAAGCTCTACTCAAAATGTAATCAAACCAGCAGGAGATACGCCAACCAAAACTTTAATAGTGTGGTTACCTTTATAATAAGAATAAGACAAGACTCTACATTTAAGACATTTAGGATTCTCTATTGGAATTTCGGTACAGTTCAATACCACCACAGTTTTTTCAAAGCCTTTAAAACATTGGGGCATGCTATTAATGATTTCTTCCTTTGAGGGCCATTTGATTGTGTATTGAAAAACATCCACGATAATAAACACCGTTTGTTTAAAGTATCTGCGGCAACTGCTATCAGACATATTAAACATAGTAGAAAGAACCACGCACGACAAGTTTAGTTTAATTTTTATTAAAACGAGAAGAAAAAGTCTTTCTATTGGTATCTGTGCTTTAAAATTTATTAACATTGTCATAGATTCCACAACGGAGTAAAATAATTTGAAAGTAAAGATACCAGTCATACGGCTTAAATCCTCAGTTTTAACTGAATTCATAATACTAAAGGTTTCAGAAAAGTAAGTGTTTAGTTGCACTGAAACATCTCTTCTCTCTTGATGTAAGAGCCGAGAAACCTCAGTTTCGGGAGCATTCAAACCAAATTCAATATTTGGTTGTTTGTCAGTGAATCCTGGGGCATCTTCTATTTCTCCTTCTGAACTCGACTGGCTATAAGTTGAAGGTTCTGCATCACTTTTAAAGTTTCTTTGTCGATTATCAGCTCTTTTCTTCCTGTCATTAACTTTTCCGATGGTATCTTCGGAAATAATTTTGTCGTGGGTCAATATAGGCAAACATTGTGAAAGGCAAGTTCCAAGCTTAAGTTTCCTTTTCCCTGTCGGTATATCTGAAGTAACAAGTACATTAAATCCCGGTCTTCAATTCTTAATACTTAAAGAAGAACATACCAGGAAAAAAGTAATCAGTCTTCTTGAAATGTAAACTGCATACAACCATGTGATTTGAAATAGGTTTTCCAATATTTAGGACGCGTTGCCACTCTTTACGCAAATTGATTTCTTTTGGGAAACTATGCATACTTAACCCTGGGATATTTAATTTTAATGTAGAATTACACTGAGGGACACAACAATACTTATTGCTAGGCGCCATGTTTAATGAATATGATACTATGATATCTTATGCCTAACGGAATGGAAATTTCGCCTTCCTATATAAACTTACTCCGTTAGAGCAGTTACCACAGCAACTGCTAGGTGTCGCGTCACTCTTTGGCGATAGCCAATTGGACCAGAGCAACGTTATTTAGCCCTAATTTTAAAAATTAGACTGTTTCGTTGAAAGTAAGTTCTTATATAACTTATTTAATATGTCATAATTTCCCATTTTTTTTAAACTTCGACGTAAAATTAGAATTTACAACACTTAATTTTGTTGCCAAGTTTAAAAAAACATGGGAAATAATCCCTTTTTTTAATATTTTAACATAAATAATTTTTCGATAATTGATTTAGGCTTAGCAAAATGGAAACAGTCAAAAATGAGATTAAAGGGTGCAAAATAACCATGATATATGGAGGAGGACGTGGTGGCGGTGGACGACGCGGAGGAAGGGGTGGTGGACGAGGTGGAAAATGGCGAGGCGGTAAGGGGAAAAGAATTTGCTAACTGTGCAAACAACCGGGGCATATTGCCCGTAATTGCAAAAATTCAAAAAGTAGGTTAAGAAAATATCTATATGAAATTTTCCGTGGGTCTTCATGTGTTTAGACGCAACTGTTAATGTTTTTAATCTAAGCATTTATGATACCATAAGTTCATAAGATATGTAACGTAAGTTTGTCACTAGTTGCTGAGAGCTTGTCATAAAAGACGTAGGCGAAACGTCAGATTATCGTAAAGCGACGCCTAATGAGGCGCTGTCAAAAGCTTTTGTACAGATTAAATAGGTGGTTGAAGTGCAAAACCGCATGAATTAAGTTTTCGCGTCGTTCTCGAACTAGCTCTCAGTAAGCCTCTAACATTACGAAGTAAATGAAGTATCATACTTATGGAACATACCTTATAAACTTATGGTGATATTAGTAGACGTACGCGTTTAAAACCCATTTTATGAATGTTTAACGTAAAATCCATAGATAAAGAAAGCGATTGAGGAAATGTTTTAACACTGTAGGATATTCAACTGCCTATCTCGAGGAACAGCTTATTCTGTATATTCTCTGTTCCAGCATCGGTTGTCAGCACGCGCAAAGCTAGGACTCTATGCAACCTAGCTTTGTGTGTGCTGACAAGAGACAAAAAACTTCAGGATTTTAAATTTAAGTGAGTTTTTTAGCTCGAATGCACAGACCTCTAGGTCTTAGTTTCAAATACGTGTAGTAGTATGTAGGCAATTTCACACGTATTTGAAACTAGACCTAGAGGTCGTGCATTCGAGCTAAAAAACTCACTTAAATCCAAAGAACCCTGAAGCTTTTCGTCTTTTTTAGCACGCACAACGCTAGGTTACATAGAGACCTAGCTTTGCGCGTTATGACAAGCGATACTGGAAGAGAGTATATACAGAATAAGCTATCGTTCGAGATAAGGAGTTGCCTATCCTATAGAGCGAAAACAAATTTCCTCGCTCACATTCTTTATCCAGGGTAAAACATTTAAGAGCCGTGTGATTTCGGTGATCTCTGACTTTTACCTTACTTAATATAAATGCTTAAGATTTCCTGACTTTTCTCAGACTTTGTTAAATTCTTATTTTAAAATTCTCTGGCTTTGTTTGAATTATTTGACTTACCCCAGTTTTTCAGAACCGGTATTTTTCACCAATCTTAACTACTGGGCTTTAGGAAATTAATCTAAGGTCATGTTAAATAAGTTATATTGATTAAAAAGTAGACGAAAAAAAGCCCGAAGAGGAAAAAAAAAAGAGGGCGAAGAAATGGAGGCATCTGAAACCCCGACCCCGGCCAATGAAACCTCCACCGAGGAAAACTCAACCATTTAAAAAAAAAAAAAAAATTTTTCTTAATGTAAGTCACGGATATTTTTTTCACTCAAATATAATTTCAGTTTTATTGCAACAATAATAATGTTGAGATTTTGTTTTACGTAGGTTCAAAAATTACTTTGAAGAAAAATAACTTTCTGTGAATTGTTTTTTTTTAATTTTTTGTTCATTTTAATGTTTTTTCCCCTCCTTATTTTAAAACTTCTTAAGAAATAAAAGATATTAAAAACATTTCTTGAATTTTATTGAATTTGAAATTCTGAATAGCTCCCTCATTTTACATCAGTTCTTTGAAAAAAAGCTTGAATATGGATAAAAATGCGCGTCAGAAAATTGGTTTTCACGTAAGGATTTTTTTTAAACTAGTCCTCGGGACCAGTGACCCAGCGTCTACAATATTAAACTAGTCCTCGGGATCAGTGACCCAGCGTCTACAATATTAAACTAGTCATCGGGACCAGTGATCCAGCGTCTACAATATTAAACTCGTTTTTGGGACCAGTAACCCTATCCCTAATTTATTTTTTACTAAAACTGTGTTCCATCTATAGATGGCCATGTTAAAAGCCGACTCTGATTTTTGACTCAAACTGTGTATTTCGCTACTATAGCCCGTGAAGCCAAAGCGTGATTGAGTGGGCTGTGCGTCAACGAAATACTCCCTTAATTTGTCTCCAGAATTAGTAAGAAATAAATTAGGGATAGGGTCAGTGGTCCCAAGGACCAGTTTAATATTGTAGACGCGGGGGTCACTGGTCCCGAGGAGTGAGGACTAGTTTCAAAAAAATCCTTATTTCCAAGACTGGATTCATTTGACATGGAAACATTTATCGTAAGCGAGAATGGCCATCTCTGTTGTGCAAGAGACAGCCTGGCAGCCTGGTATTTGTTTACCTCTCCTCTACGGACCTACGGCTATACAATAGAGGCGGCAATGGCTGATCAAATCAGCTGATTTAATGTTTATTACTTCTATGTGACGTAGCTGTGGTGCATATTTAACATAAACCAAAATTAATACCATTTAATTAAACAAAGTAGTGTTACAAACGTCTTTAAAAAACCGCAACCTCAATCAAAAATATTAAGCTCCGATTATTTTTCAGAAACCTAATAAAAAATTGTGTTACATATTTAAACAGAATTGGTATTAATTAAACGTAAAAGCGTTATAAAATAAGAAGCCTGAGATTTGGATCCCCTTAAATCACGACCCATGAGTGTAAGTTTGAAACCATTTTTGGTAATGTGGACTTGCGTTCCTTTCATATTTACCAACGATAATTTCAGAAATTTTTACTTCTTTAAATAGGCTTAGTAGTAAAAACCACTGCAACACTGAACAGTGTTACATATTTAACATAAATTAAAATTAATATCATTTAATTAATAAAAATAGTGTTACTAACGTCTTTAAAAAACGCAACCTAAAACCACAAAAGCTACGTTCATATGTCAAAAATTGGGAATGCATGTTAAAGATCCAATAATCATCAATCGTTTCCACCTTTAATACAGAATTTGAATTTAGTAATATAAATATAAAAATTTGTTAAATGAAAGAATCTGTACAGTTCTGTTCGTCATTATTTACCTTGAAAGTTATCACTAACGTTTAATGAGATGAGGTTTGATCATTAAGCTTGGTTCTAATCAAGACATTTTTGATTATAAATATCTCTCAGCTCTCACAGATAACAATGTAGTAATTGATTAATAATTAATTTGTTTATAATTTATTTGAACCCACCGACAGTATTCTTTTATCCCAAATAACCGAAGTTGATGATGAGAAGACAAATTAGACAAGTAGAAAATCAACATTACATAACGCTACCTTGACCGAGGCTTAGCGAAATTGTTTTATTTGTTTAATAATAAAATATTCTGTTGACATTTAAATTTAAAATTAATTTTAGTAAATTTTAAAGACGTTTTTTGTTGTGAAAAAAAAATAAAAATCATACCTAATTAGCCACGACCTAATTCTAATTCCAAAATTTTGGTTTTAACGGAGAGAGCTCAAACGCCATGTTTATCTAGCTAAAGTCCCTCTTACGGGAGGTTACGGCGTGAATAACGACAAAAACGTCGTAAGTCCAATATAAAAAATGAGGGCTAAAATGCGTGTCTCTAACAGTTATAAAACGCCGTAACTCCAAAAACCAAAACAACGTAAGTCATAGTAAGTGTTTTTAATGATAAAAATCAATACTTAAACTTAATTTATCTTAATGAAACTAAGAAAAGGCACATCTATGGACTGTTATCTTTCATTTAATATGGTTCCCAAACGTAACGAATGAGTAGTTTTCTTTATACACGATCCCAATAAAGGTCATTTTTCCAAAAAATCCCACGTTACTTCTATGGAAGAATATAGTATTTTTCACCAAATGTCGGATTCATTTTATGGATTCAAAAACCACCCTTAACAACTTTATTCTTTATAGAATTAACTATTAGTTGGATCTCTTTGAAATTTTAACCACAAAATTAGGGCCCGAATTTTAGTTCACTGGCAAAATTTCAAAGCTGCAAACACAATACGAAAAAAGTTACGGTCTATCAAAAAACCCTCCTTTAGCATTATAGGCAGTATCAAGTCTTATCTAAGAGAGCGACCGCTCTCCTAGAATATCTCCTCAACAAAAACCGAGATACAACTGCCATGGCTTACGGTGGGAAGTTTAAAAAAAAAATCCTTATTTCTCTGCCTGTTACAATGACCATGCGGCTCTGTCGACATCTAGTAACTTAGAGATTTATAATTAATATTAAGTATTACAATTATATATATATATATATATATATATATATATATATATATATATATATATATATATATATATATATACATGAATATGTAAATGGGCTACCAACCAAAAGTACTGCCTTAACTTCCCTTGTAATAGCTATGTGCAATGAATTATATATTTAGTTTTAATAGTTTTTCTTCTGTAAAATAATGAGTGAATTTACATGAATATTCAAATAATTTTTTACTGAGTGAAATTATGTAAATATTTAAATAATTTAACAACAATTCTTAAAGAAAATAATAAAATCTCCCGCAGTTGGGCTCGAACCCACCCGCCGCTCCGTAATATTTTGACTCCATCATAGATGGCGACAAAGTCGCTTGTGATAGGGGACTGTAGTTTAAAGAGGGCGAAGGCGAGACGACGACGAAAAAAGCGACGACGAAGGCGGAGCTAATTTTCCGTTTTATGTGTCCATAATATTTTGTCCCTTCATAGATGGCGACAAAATAAAAGCTAATTATTTACCACCTTTATTCGCTAATAACAAATCTCTAACATGTACGATTTTCGAGACCTGCTCCGAGTATATAGCTGGTTTTCCGGACCGCTACATGCATTAACCAAACCCGGCCCGGCCCAGCCCGACACATTGCGTGAATTCAACAGGTCTGGCCCGTTACACACGTAGTGCAGTTGAAATTTCTATAAATTTTTTTATAACAGCAATGCAATGAACTCATTTTTGCTTTAGCGTCAAGTATTGTTCATTTCTTTTGATAATTGCTCGTCACAACGCAACGTCACATTTGTTCTTAAAAGCTAATACTCATTTAAATAATCATTCGTTTGAATTTTGGATTAAAAGAGAATCAAGTTCGGCCCAGCAAATATTTTCAAAATGAATAAAATGGTGAAAGCCCGGCTCCGGACGACCCCATCGGGTAGGGCCTTAGGCCGGACCAAGCTCAGCCCGGTCCGTGCAGGACTGTATAACGAGTCATAGAAGGCCTTGTTTCAACACAAAATTTTCATGAACGAGCCATATTTCAATAAAGTAGAAGAAATCAAGGATCAAAATAATAATTAAGGTCACAAATAATTATCTTATTACACTTAGCTATGGAAAATATGGCTAGCATTTTTAAGCTTATTTTTTAAGCAGACGCATCTTACTATTCCGTAGCAAATCAACAATAGTAAATTTCGAAATTTGCAACAGCATCTAAGTAGTTATGTTTCGATTTATTTAAACGTTAAAAAAGAACGAAAACTATTTCCTGTTTGTGATTGACATTTAACCGTTTAAGAAGAAATACAATTCTTAAAAGATAAAGTGAGCAAATTAAAAAACATTTCTGTTTTTGTTTAATAAACATCCAAGTTTTGAGTTGTCTCTTTGTTTCAAATGATGAAGTTTTACTTACGAATGCAAAAAACTTACACGTTTAACAGAATGTCAGAAGAATGATTTTATATTGTATTGGCTCGGTTTCAGTCTGCGTGTTTAACCTGCCAATTGTGTATTTTTGGAAAAAATCTATGATAAATGAGGTGTGACTGTGGATGCAGGGGCGTGGCAACCGTACTCTCAAAATGTTGACTCAAACATTAAGTATCTAGAGCACGAATGCTAAGAAACTACCTTGAAAACCATTTGACATTAAATTTCAATCAATAAATTTACTTTGTGGTGGCATCTAATCCTAATTGTTTTTGGGGAAAAAAATAATGGACTCCACTTATACAAAACAGCTCGGAAAGGTCATTAAAACAAAATGGCCTGACAGGCCACATTAAAAGGCACAACGTTATTTTTATTTCACCCGCTGAGTATATTGTTCGAGTAAAGAATCGGCTGAAGCAATACTGAAGGACCGATGGCAGTCCATAGAGACTCATACTATCCTCAACGTGACCTAATACTATTAGGGTTCAAATAACCAATGCAATAGTAATCTAACCTTTCCTGATCTAAGACAGTAGAGGTTGAAAAAACCAAACCAAACGCAAACCTTAACCTCACCTGACCTAACGAAAGAAACTCCAAATTAAGCGACTATATTTAGGCACCCTAGCCATCTAGCAAATGGTATACTATAAGGAGAGTCACGCTACCTAGGCAATTTTGCCGCTACTTAGTAACCTTCTTTTTAGGTTGCAAAATGTCCAATGAAATTACGCGCAATTTTACGAGTATTCCCTTAAATCGATTGCATAATGGAAGGCAAAAGTCATGTGATTGAATATGTCACTATTTTTCCATTTTTAATTAAATTCTAAATAACTGGCTCCTAAGATTAGAAAACAGGATGTAAAAGACCATCCCGCGCGGCCATGACTATATTAGCCTAAACGAAATCAACGCCCGAAAAACAGGCCTAAATAGTGAGTGGCTGGGCGAACAATGCTATTTCAAGCCCGAAAATTTCGCCCCTGAAAAACATGTCTATACAGCTTAGGAATAAGACAACACAAATTTCGCATCAAACGTCAAAAGCCCAAAAAAAGTCTAATTTAAAATAAATTTTGCATGAATATAAAGGCTGAGGTGTTTTTATGATGCGATCCCCCCTATAAACAGATTAGTTACTTCTTTATTATTGGATATTTCACAAAGCAAATCATCAAGTATAACGAAATTCTTGATATTGGGGTCTAATATATTCACATTTGATATCCCCTTGTGAAATTCTACGGTGGGTGTATGATCTAACACCGAATTAAATAGTTTCGGTTGATATTCAGTGTAACACCATAATATCCTTTCTGGAGGGGTTGATATACATATATCCCAATGCTTTATAAGTTTAGCCACAAAGAAAGATTTCCCCTATTGTGTCGCCCCGGCTATGAGACCATTAAACGGGTGTTGTAAGCTGAAGTCCATTTTAAATAATGACCCATATTTGTTACATCAAACCTTTTTATTTACAATTTGTGTTGGTGCAGTTTCGTTGAAGAAACCCCTCTCCACCCTCCCTTTTAAAAATCACTTGATTTTCTTATTCACCCTCCCTTTAACTCCATCGAGGACGTTTACTTACGATAATTTTCTCTCTTATCTTTCATTAAACTAACATTAGTAGTAGGAAAGTACCGATTCTGGGTCACTGGCGTCGTGCCAGATCTGGCACATGAACTGGCACCAGTAAATATGGCGTCAATGAATCAAACATGGCTTCAGTCAGTGCCAGCATCGTGTCAGATGGCACTAGTAAATATGGCGTCAATGAATCAGACATGGCGTCAGTCAGTGCCAGCATCGTGTCAGATGGCACCAGTAAAAATGGCGTCAATGAATCAAACATGGCGTCCACCGCATTTTTCTTCTTATGGCGTCAATGAATCAAACATGGCGCCCACAGCATTTTTCTTCTTATGGTGCCAGCGAATCAAACATTTTTCTCACAATCCTGCTGTGACGTCAATGACACGTCCTCCTATGACGTCAGTGAATCAGACGCACCCTGAAAATGTGAGGCCTTTGTGTCATATTACCTTTCGGATATATTGGTTCAAACGTATATGACGGTAGAACCGATATCGTTACTAACACTGTATTTAAGTTCAAGTGCATACAACTCTAAAAAATTCGTATAATACATAGAAATGAATTTAAATAATAAATATTCAAATTTAATACTTTTCATTAACCTTAATATAAGCATATTTCAAATTTAATACTATTTATATTCATATTTAATACTATTTCAGCTTAATACTTCTAAATATAAACTTTAGAAATTATTTCAACTTAAACCAATTTCTTTTATTGATAGGCATATTTCAGGGATAGGAAATGTAAATACGAGGTTGGTGAACGGGAATGGAGAAACTCGGATGGTAAATAAACGGCCTATGTCTATAATTAGAAATCATGATAAGCGCTTGTATGAAACTCTTTTTATTAAGTTTTATTATTAAAAACATAAAATTTCTCTTATCATAATATATTATTATTTGAACTGATAAGGGAAATAAACTCTGTCTCACATTGCCAACAGCAAAGTGAACCTTCGATCTGATAAGAGAACCAATAATGATTTTGAAATGATAAAAGCATATGCCTCGATTTATCCATTCTTTCACATACATGTCGAGGAAATGAACAAATATTTGATCTTCCTAAAAGTATGGATTAACAGTAAATAGAAAAGATGGCAATTGTATCTCCTAAACACAAACAAAATCAAATTCAAACCTTACTAAACAATGATAAAAGGGTAAAACTCATTTCAAAATCATCGGTAAATTTCCTCCGAGCGTGAGCAAGCAAAGGTTAAATTGATTAGTGCAGAAGTGAACTAATTTCAGAAATATGGCGGGTAGACTTTCGAACTACCCACGCTTTAGTCCATGCGTTTAATTCATTTCTAAAGTCAACATGATTAGAGCAAACTTTCCTATTAGTGTTCAAACCTACCCTATTTCTGTTCAGAGTTTCACTATTTTTGTTCATAGTTTCACTATTTCTGTTCAGAGTTTCACTATTTTTGATCATAGTTTCACAATTTTTGATCATAGTTTCATAATTTTTGTTCAGTGTTTCACAATTTCTGTTCAGTGTTTCACTATTTCTGTTCAGAGTTTCACTATTTCTGTTCGGTGTTTCACTATTTCTGTTCGGTGTTTCACTATTTCTGTTCGGCGTTTCACTATTTCTGTTCAGTGTTTCACTATTTTTGTTCAAAGTTTCACTCTTTCTGTTCAGAGTTTCACTATTTCTGTTCAGAGTTTCACTATTTCTGTTCAGAGTTTCACTATTTCTGTTCAGTGTTTCACTATTTCTGTTCAGTGTTTCACTATTTCTGTTCGGTGTTTCACTATTTCTGTTCGGTGTGTCACTACTTCTGTTCAGTGTTTCACTATTTCTTTTCGGAGTTTCACTATTTCTGTTCGGTGTTTCACTATTTCTGTTCAGAGTTTCACTATTTCTGTTCAGTGTTTCACTATTTCTGTTCAGTGTTTCACTATTTCTGTTCGGTGTTTCACTATTTCTGTTCAGTGTATCACTATTTCTGTTCGGTGTTTCACTATTTCTGTTCGGTGTTTCACTATTTCTGTTCAGTGTATCACTATTTCTGTTCGGTGTTTCACTATTTCTGTTCGGTGTTTCACTATTTCTGTTCAGTGTATCACTATTTCTGTTCGGTGTTTCACTATTTCTGTTCGGTGTTTCACTATTTCTGTTCGGTGTTTCACTATTTCTGTTCGGTGTTTCACTATTTCTGTTCAGTGTTTCACTATTTCTGTTCAGAGTTTCACTATTTCTGTTCAGAGTTTCACTATTTTTGTTCAGAGTTTCACTATTTCTGTTCAGAGTTTCACTATTTCTGTTCAGAGTTTCACTATTTCTGTTCGGTGTTTCACTATTTCTGTTCGGTGTTTCACTATTTCTGTTCGGTGTTTCACTATTTCTGTTCGGCGTTTCACTATTTCTGTTCGGCGTTTCACTATTTCTGTTCGGCGTTTCACTATTTCTGTTCGGCGTTTCTCTATTTCTGTTCGGCGTTTCACTATTTCTGTTCGGCGTTTCACTATTTCTGTTCAGCGTTTCACTATTTCTGTTCAGAGTTTCACTATTTCTGTTCAGAGTTTCACTATTTCTGTTCAGAGTTTCACTATTTCTGTTCACACCTTTCCTATTGCTGTTCATACCTTTCCTATTACTGTTCATACCTTTCCTATTACTGTTCATACCTTTCCTATTACTGTTCATACCTTTCCTATTACTGTTCATACCTTTCCTATTACTGTTCATACCTTTCCTATTACTGTTCATACCTTTCCTATTACTGTTCATACCTTTCCTATTACTGTTCATACCTTTCCTATTACTGTTCATACCTTTCCAATTACTGTTCATACCTTTCCAATTACTGTTCATACCTTTCCAATTACTGTTCACACCTTTCCTATTACTGTTCACACCTTTCCTATTACTGTTCACACCTTTCCAATTACTGTTCACACCTTTACTATTACTGTTCATACCTTTCCAATTACTGTTCACACCTTTCCTATTACTGTTCACACCTTTCCAATTACTGTTCACACCTTTCCTATTACTGTTCACACCTTTCCTATTACTGTTCACACCTTTCCTATTACTGTTCATACGTTTCCTATTACTGTTCACACCTTTCCTATTACTGTTCACACCTTTCCTATTACTGTTCACACCTTTCCAATTACTGTTCACACCTTTCCTATTACTGTTCACACCTTTCCTATTACTGTTCACACCTTTCCTATTACTGTTCATACGTTTCCTATTACTGTTCACACCTTTCCTATTACTTTTCATACGTTTCCTATTACTGTTCACACCTTTCCTATTACTGTTCAAACGTTTGTTATTTTTATTCAAACCTCTGTTATATTTATTCAAACTGTGTTATTTTCACTCAAACCTTTGTTATTCCTGTTCAAACCTTTGTTATTCCTGTTCAAACCTCTGTTATTTCTGTTCAAACCTTTGTTATTTCTGTTCAAACCTTTGTTATTTCTGTTCAAACCTTTGTTATTTCTGTTCAAACCTTTGTTATTTCTGTTCAAACTTTTCTTATTTCTGTTTTAAAACTTTTTAATTTTTCGTTCCTTTGCTTAATTTTTCCTTCATATACTATATTTTCAAATTATCTAGTTAATGATTCCTTCATCTGATAAATTTGCGCGTCATCTCCTTAATATTTCTTATTATTCTTAACTTTTCCTTTTACTATTCAAAAATTTCGAATTGCTGTTCAAATAGTTTAAAAAAAAACACTCTATTTGTAGCTAAACCTTTGTTTTTCTGTTCAATTCTTTGTTTTTTTTGTTCAAACCCTTGTTATTTCTGTTCGAACTTTTGGTTATGACTGTTCAAAATTTTCTTATTTCTGTTCAAAGTTTCACTATTTCTGTTCAAAGTTTTACTATTTATGTTTTAAGTTTCACTATTTCTGTTCAAAGTTTTACTATTTCTGTTCAAAGTTTCACTCTTTCTGTTCAAAGTTTCACTATTTATGTTAAAAGTTTCACTCTTTCTGTTAAAAGTTTCACTCTTTATGTTCAAAGTTTCACTCTCTATGTTCAAAGTTTCACCCCTTATGTTAAAAGTTTCACTCTTTCTGTTAAAAGTTTCACTCTTTATGTTCAAAGTTTCACTCTTTATGTTCAAAGTTTCACTCTTTATGTTCAAAGTTTCACTCTTTATGTTCAAAGTTTCACTCTTTCTGTTCAAAGTTTCACTCTTTATGTTCAAAGTTTCACTCTTTATGTTCAAAGTTTCACTATTTCTGTTCAAAGTTTTACTCATTATGTATGTTCGAAGTTTCACTCTTTCTGTTCAAAGTTTCCCTATTGTTCAAAGTTTTACTATTTATGTTCAATTTTTCCCTGTTTCTGTTCAGACATTTCTTATTTCTGCTGAAACGGTTTTTTATTACTGTTCAAACTTATGTTATTTCTGCTGATACGTTTTTTATTTCTTTTCAAACTTTTGTTGTTCCTACTGAAACGTTTCAAACTTTTCTTATTTTGTTGCAAGTTTATTTATTCTCTTTCCCCAAGCTTTTCATGTTTCTGTTCTAATTTTTATTATTTCGGCGATTAAAATTACTTTTTCCGAAATTCTACATCGCTTTACTAATTTCTATGGTTTTGAAATCGAATTTCAAAGTTCCATATCCAAAATTCCCATGTGATATAAATGTGAATACCTTATTACATAGTAATGTATGAATTCCTAGAATATAAACGTCTTACTCTTAATCGGAATTCATTAATTCGTGATTTTAAATTACTTTAGTTTTGTGAGATTTAGAACTCTAGATAAATTCCTAATCCAACTGCAAAAGTTTATATGGAAAACGAATTTTCAAGGTGAAAGATAACGTAGTGTAAAACGGATGATTTCGAAGTTCAGACTAAATAACAGAAATCAATGAAACACCATCTCCCCATTAACATTAATTTATGTTTTGATATTATTGCAGTTTGGTTTCAAATAAGTTTATAGGTATTTACGTAACAGAAAACGTTTTCAAATGACAGAATTGCGATTAAGTTTTCTTCACAGGAAACTAAAAAAGTGGTTGAAAGTGACATGAAGTGTCTATAATTCATTTTAAAGTATCGGCAAAA
>JAEQBA010002756.1:216090-235683 GCA_019434445.1 Phalangium opilio
TTCCCCTAATTGCATGACAGTGTCACTTATACCCCCATGGTGAACATGTTTGTGATTTCAGACAACCAGTAACTTGGTTATTCCTTCACTTTTGGGCATAATTATTGGGGAAAGGATTCACCCACATATTACTAGCCGTATTCAATCAATATGGACCTTAAAGGTAGGTAATTAAAGTGGAAAATCAAGTTTATTTATCGATTCTATTACTAATTATAAGACCAGTCTGCATAGTGAAACATTCAGGAAATACCTCCGAATAATCTGAGGTAAAATAGATGGGACGGTTTGCGTTCATACTGCCTTCTGTTTTAGTGGATCCAGGATTTTGTTTTAGATACATTATTTGATTCGTCTGGTTTTTAAAAATTATAATTTAGTGGGGTGCACAATTTAGTTTCATTAATTTTATTTGAAATGTGACGTTATTAAAAATAATACTTAAGGGGATTCACGATTGTGTTTCAGAAATGTTTTTAAGTTGTACGATTTACTTTAATAATAAATTAGGGTAATCAACTATATGGGGGGGGGGCACGTGAGCCGTGCAAAATTAGTATTAAGGCCCAGCCCTTGAGTCATCTTGTTAACTTATGGTTTTTAGTATGAATATGGTGTATTTTTGATAAAAAAAAATATCTTTACACTACGCGTATATTACAATCAGTAAATCAACATTGTGCATTAATTAAGCAGAGTGGATGTATTTTTAAATAGCTTACACCATATTGATGGGATCTCGAAGCGGAGAGCCTTTTGGCACTTTGCAGATTGAAACAAAAGTAATACTTTATTATTAACCAATCACAGCTCTCTAAAAGTGAAGTGTTCATGTGTTTCACCATCAATTGACAGGAACTGCTTACTTCATTCGAGCAGAAGTTAAGACTCGCAGAGCTCATATTCGCAACCTTCAAGCTCTATTCATTAGTACCATAAGTTTATAAGATATGTTCCATAAGTATGACACTTCCTATGCTTCGTAATGCTTCAGACATACTGAGAGGTAGTTCGAGAACGACGCGGGAATTAAATACACGAGGCTTTGCAGTCCATATTCCTATTATACTGTACTATGCCTTTGGCAGCGCCTCACCAGGGGTCGCTTTACGATAATCTGTGACGTTACACCTACGTCACTTCATGACAAGCTCTCAGTAACCAGTGACAAACTTATGGAACATATCGTATGAACTTATGTTAGTACCGATCAACTTTCTAACTAAGATAAGCTCGCCAGCAGTGTGGAATTAACTAAACGGCGTGGTCTGCAATTTGGGTTAAAAAATAGAAATGATCTAAGAACAACCAACTCTTTCAATAGATCTTCCTAGATATTTTGATTGAAGGAGTTGGGGGGAGGCTGAGTGAGATGGACCATGGCCCACTCGATCACGCACTCACGGACGCTAGCTCCACGAGTTATAGAAGTCCGTTCAAAGAATTCGATTACCATGTATTAGTACGACCAGAAGTAATATAAGAAACCTCCCTACGGGAGGGAAGTATACAAGGCGCCATAGGCATAACGTTAAAACACGCGAGACATCCTCGAACCGCCAAATACCATATTCAGACACTATTGCTCATGGACAAGGTACGCTAGATCTTAGTCCTTTGATATGGTCGTTGGAAAGGGAAAGAGTAAAAAGCGCTTCAAACTTTTGTAGTCTGCTTAGCCGTCTGTCGTAAAGAAATAGAAGATTCCTGATTTTGCTAATAAATATTCACATACGGTTATTTCGGAACGAAAATCTTGTTTGTTGTGAAGCCAAGAAGAAGATGAAAATTATGAATACAGGAACAAAATTTCGAGATAGATAATAACACCATTTTAAAATCTATCTATGTATAGTGTTAGTCATATACCTTGGCATGGTAAGGTTTAATTCAAATTTTATGCAAAGACCTATGAAAATCCTATAATCAAGTCACTGCTTGTTTATTAATGATTGATTATCATCAAAATCTAAAAATGCTGCATGAATTATTTCCTTGGAAAAGTTTAAAATTACAATGACTCTGTGCAACTGTGAAATTGACTTAACTTAAGCAGCCGACAAAAAGATGAAAATATCGACATAAGAAGAACTGTTGTAGCGTTTAATTTGAATGATAAGGTCTACATGAATTTGGAAGGAGAAAGGTAAGAAATATTTGAAAAGTATATTTTTATTTACGAAAAATTATTAATTACATTCGAGGTGTTGCACGTCATACTATTTTCGGCTATGAGAAAATTTAAATTTAAATGTCACAAATCCCCTCGTCACAACTGTCCTCGTCATCATCCATGTTTATTTGCACGTGAATAACCTCGTTCCCGACCCCGCCTTCAACCCCCAATAAACCATGTTTATGTTCCCACAAGATCATTGCATGATCAATATCTTCATCTTCTTCTCTTTCTCTTTCCATTTCTTCAAGGTTTTCAAATTCTTCGTCCAAGTTTTGATCAAAAATTTCTTGTTCTATAATTTCTTGTTCAATTATTTCGCTCATCGCCCATTCGTCTCTTATCGACTGAGAATCTTCCCACTCGTCGGTTTCACTTATATCATTTTTGATACATTTTTCTTTTGCACTTCAACAAAAATTTGAGATAAAATTAGCAAAAACCTATATATTTTAATTTGCTTCAACCCAAGACGGGCTTGCATATAATTCTATAAATACCTTTCTTTGGTGGCCAGTTTGGGTTAGAATTTTATAAAATGATATTTAGAGAGGCATGGTGCTAAACGCCCATAGAAAGGGCTAAAAAAAAAAAGGGGGAAGTTACCCTTTCGGGCTCTATGTAATGGGAGAGAAGGCGGAAAATTTTCCATGAGTAGGATACCATCATAACGTTAAGATGGGGTGGCCACTCCTCCGAGGGGCCAGTCACTCGGTGTAACCATGCTAGCCAATAAGAGTAAAAAAAAAAAAATACCCTTTCGGGCTCAATGTAATGGGAGAGAAAGTGGAAAATTTTCGATAAGTCGGATATCAAAACTTTAGGATGGGGTGGCCAGTCCTCCGAGGGGCCAGTCACTCGGTGTAAGCATGCTAGCTAATATGAGTTTAAAAAAAAATACCCTTTCGAGCTCAATGTAATGGGAGAGAAAGTGGGGAATTTTCGATAAGTCGGATTGGGGTGGCCAGTCCTCCGAGGGGCCAGTCACTCGGTGTAAGCATGCTAGCTAATATGAGTATCAAAACGTTCTACACACGAGACTCGTTATTTTTAGAGCTTCTACACACGAGACTCGTTATTTTTAGAGCTTCTACACGCGAGACTCGTTATTTTTAGAGCTTCTACACACGAGACTCGTTATTTTTAGAGCTTCTACATACGAGACCAATGCTTGCGGATTAAATATTGAAAATAATTCTGCATCATCTGAAGAAAATTTACAGCTCAGTAACACGCATGCCTCACGCGTGTATATTAAGTTTACATCATAATATCGCAGAATGGGGACTGAGCTCACCAAGAGCTTGATCGCTTCTATCGCGTCTGTATGTGTCTGAGTCCACTCCCAAGGCGTGTCCTTCTTGATCAAGTGACGAAGAGGTTCAGTATAATCGGATAAGTTAGGCAGAAACTTCGCAAGATAGGTGACAAATCCTATAAAGCTTTGAAGAGATTGCACATTGTTTGGTAATGGCATTTCTTTTACGGCTCGAATCTTCGCTGGATCAGGACAGATACCCTTGGAAGTCAGCAGGTGTCCAATACGGTACTTCCGTCAGGCGAAGTCTGAGTTTCGATGCATTGAGTTTCAAGTTACATTGTCTTGCACGATCGAGTAGAGCTCGCAAGTTCACATCATGATCTTGTATGGCTTCAGCAATAGTGTCACCACACCCTATGCAGAGAATATCATCGGTAATATCCTCAATACCATTCAAGCCAGCCAAAACCTCATGTAGCCTTCTCTGGAATTCTTCCGGAGCGACAGAAAGACCAAATGGCATTCGCTTCCATCGGTACCGCCCGAAAGGAGTCCAAAAAGTAGTCAGATTGCTACTCTCATCATCCAGACGGACCTGCCAAAATCCATTTTTAGCGTCTAAGACAGAGAATACTTTGGCCTTTGCTATCCGCGGCAGCAGCTCGTCTATAGTAGGTAACGGATACTTCGGTCTTTGTAGAGCGTTATTTAGATCTTTCGGATCTAAACAGATGCGGATTTTGGGGGTACCACCCCGATGTTCCTTGACTGATACCATGCTAGATATCCAATCCGAAGGTGCGGTTACTTTTTCTAGTACACCTAAAGCCTCCAGTGCCTGAATACGTGCAAGAAGAGGTTCTCTAAGAGACACAGGAACCTTTCTTGGCTTGTGTTGAACAGGAGGGTGTGTAGGGTCAAGAACAAGGTGACAATACCCAGGAAGACAACCCAATCCTGTAAAAACATCGTTGTATTCTTCTAGTAGTTTCTCTTTCGTTAAAGGACTATTTAAAGTGTGAGGTGTAGGCTTTGGCTTTGTTACTTCGCTAGGCTGTGGCTGTGATACTTCGAATAGTGTATCCGCTTCTTGAGAGTTAAATGTTATCAGACCCAGCCTTTCACAAGTTTCCCCAGATAGAAGTGGTATCTTGTTATTTTCTATAACTTGAAAATCGAGAGTGTATTCTTTCAAGTTTAACTTCATAGTAATTTCAGCGGTTCCCACTACTTCCAAAACAGAGTCATTGTAGCAGCTAAGACGAGACTTCTTAGGAAACATTCGTTTACTTGCAGCGGGTAAGGAGTCATATAAAGTTTTCCCCATGACGTTACAGGTAGAACCGCTATCTAGCTGAAAATTAATTTGTTGAGACGTGTGGTGAAGCGAATCTTCGACAAGTAGTTGGGTATAATATTTTTTCCCGGATTCATTCGTCGTAAAGTCAACAGCATAACTCGACTCATCAGATTCTTGAAGCTCAGTATTGTTTGAGTCGTCGACAACATGTACTGCTTGTCTCCTTGAAGTAGGCTTCCTACCTCGTTTGTATTGCGAATTTCTAGTTTTCGCATTCGAACTGTTACGCTGCGATTGTGTGCAACAGACAGCAAAATGATTTTCTTGTTTACACTTGTTACATTTCTTCCCATATGCAGGACATCTCTGGCGATCTTGAGCATGGATGGTGCCGCAGTAGTTACAATCACGCTTTAGTAGAGGTTTATCGTGACCTTGTTGGGGTTTCCCAGATGCCTTTGGTGGCTGTTTATTCACATAATGTACCGAGTCATTATTCGAATCACCCAAGTGCCGTACTTGCTTGCTGGTGAGTTCATTAGTGCGACACATCTCCAATGCTTTTGTCAACGTAAGAGTAGGTTGGTTCAACAATTGTGGCCTGAAACGAGCATCAGCCATTCCCAATACTAGTCTGTCCCGTATGAATTCGTCTAGTTGTGCACCATAGTCACAAGTTTTTCCAAGTTTCTTTAAACGTTGAACATACTGCTCAATAGTCTCAGGAGGTTGCTGAGAAGTAGTGTGGAAGATATACCGTTCATAGATAGTGTTTTTCATGGGCGAAAAATTACCTTCCAAGGCCGTAATAATGTCATTTAGCGTAGCTGTTTGAGCAGCTGTAAGTTCCAAATCCTGATACATTTGGAAGCAAGTAGTTCCGATGACTGTCAGAAAAGTAGCAATCTGTATCGGGTCAGTCTGCGAGGCGATACCCGTAGCTAAAGCATAGTTCTCCCATTGGGCCTTAAAGAGTTTCCATCCCGAGTAAATATCCCCGTCGAAAGACATCGGCGGCGGCGGAGGAATCTGCGCAGTCACTGGAGCCGGGGTAGGGGGAGTAGCCATGACGAAGCGAAATCACGTACTAGTGAGAGCAATGCGGACCGTAAGCCTCGGCGCATGAAAAGCGATAAAGAAATCACGTACTGTATAAACCCGGTCTAACAAATTAACAATACCGACTTAGTCAATTATTAAACTAACACGAACCCCACTTCTGACACCATGTTTCATTTCTTATAATTCAAGCTTTTATAAAAATGAAAAGACTCTGTTTCTAACAGAAAACGATACGTGTTTATTCTTTAACTCCAGATTCGACTCTGTTTACATTCTGCTCATACAGTCTACATGGTATATTTTCTAACATTATTGATTTGTTATAGATAGTCACACCATCTAGTGGGTACAATATGAAACAAACGTCACACGCTTGCGCTTCCGATGATCAGTTAGAATTATTCTCTGACGATGATAAATATTTAGCAGATATTCCTGAAAATCTTTTGGATGGTAATATTGAGCTCTTCTTATGCATTTCAAAGTCATAATATACTATATTGTATCTTTAAAATTCTAAAGGTAAAACTATTCAAGTTGATCTAACAAATGAGAAAGTTGATGGTAAAACTATTCAAGTTGATCTAACAAATGAGAAAGTTCAGGATCTCGCGTCAATAAGGGAGAAAACCAATAGCGATCTGAAACAGGGAGAGACAGATATTCCAGTTACAGAAAACATAAATGAAGAGGAAGTCCTACAAAATGGTATTTAAATCAAATATTTAATTGTGTGTTTGCCGTGAATCTATAACTTAAAATCAAATAAATTCGCGTGTTTGTAGCGGAAGCAAGCGTCGCGCTTCTCTGTGATAAAGAAGGAAAATCTTTAGAACACCACACTGTTAAAAATAAAGGTATTTTGAAGGTACTATAAAATACCTCCGCGACCTTTTTAGTACCCATGAACGTATTTTATTAGTTGTCTCACAGTGCGGGTATTAAATGATTTCGAAAAAGGTATTTTGGAAATATAAGGTATATAATGAAACCTTTTAGAGTTTCTGCGCTTCTGCTGGTATGTTATCGTACCCTGGAAGTAGAAAAGGACTTAACAGACTCCTTTAGAGGGAGTTTTTAGTTCCGGCGTGCTGATTATAATTAACACTACGAAAGTAAAATACATGATATAATACTTCAAGCCCAAATTCTCTAACACTAACTGTTTACTTCACCAGTAGCACTAGTAATGACAGCGTAGAAGAAATCTCTGTTGGAATATTATTAATAACCATAAAGAATAGGTTCGGTAGGGTAGAATAGGGTAGTGGTTTTCTACCCGAGATTTCAATTTCAATCTCAAGTTTCCTAGCTAGTGGTTTTTCTTAAATATATAATTACATACAATTAACATTAATTATTTTCTTTGACAGCTATGTACACTAGCATACGTTACATCATTTAAAGGCAATACAATTATGATATAAGGCTTACATAGTTAATATAAAGGTTTGAATCCGAGCTTACGCCTTCAGTCGCCATTCAGAAAATATCCATGTATATGTGACCCTGAATTACCTTTACACTATAACAGTATCACACCTTCCTTAACAAGGGGAAGCTAAATATAGTATCGGGAAATGTAGAGTGGTTAATCCCTTGCTTACTATGCGAACTCTCACGACCCCGCAAGCCTATGGCGCAGACACTTAAAGGCGAGATGGGAGGCAAAATTTTACCCTCATCCCGTAAGCCCACAACACAGACACTAAAAGTTGAGATGGAAGGAAAATATTACTCTCGTGTCTTTCAGTCTCATTTGCATCGAAGTGGTGTATTGCTTACCATGTCTGAAAATGATTCAAGCCCGCGGTAATAAAGGAAAGTTTACCAGTTTCAAATGTGGCGCAAATATTTTTGATGGCGCGAAAGTATAATTTAGACCTGTTTGTGGGTTTTATTTGACACCTAATTCGGTAGCACAAAATACCTTTAGAAGTATATTATCGAACTTTTTTGAGTGTTAACAGGTACCCTTTTCGGTAATAAGGAGTACCTTTCACAATTTGAAAGTTTTATTCCGACCTTTGTTGAGGTTTAAATGATACCCATTACGGGATCACAAAATACCTTGTAGTCCTCAAAAGTACCTTCTTCAAGAGGTATTTCATAGTACCCTTACACAACGGTATTTTGTAGTACCTATATAGGTACGTCTGGGGATGCATTGAAAAATACCTTTAAAGGTACTAGACAGTACGGTTATTTTTTACAGTGCATACGCAGCAACTCAGGCATAAAAAACAAAAATTGGGAGAAAAGGTCAAACATTCGCATTAGGTTCCGCATAAAAAAAGAATAGTAGAAGCTGTCAAACCTTCCCCACATGGCAAGACATCAGATACCCTAGTTACAGAAAACACAAATGAAGAGCGAGTCCTGCAAAATGGTATTTAAATCAAACATGTAATTGTTTGTTTGCAGTAGAACTGTAAAATAAACTGATATAATACCAATATTACTATTGCTCTAGCCCAAAGCGTTGTGCAGCTTGCTCAACAAGTTCCGCAGAAAAAACTGAAGACGGGAGAAGTAGTCAAGCCATCTCAACGCTACATTTAAACTTTTATAAATCTTTTTTAACCTTTTTGCGTTTCTCAACTTATGCCGACAAAACGGTGTTGCTATATTTAATTTTAAAGTCGATTGTAACAATTCTCCCCCCTCCCCAACACGGTTAAAAAATTTTAATTTTAACGCGGCTGGGAAATTTAACTTTTAAAAATAATTTTTCATCTACTCACAATATGCGGTTCCAAAATTTTACTTAAATCTCATTTTAAACCCATTGTCAATTTTTCCACTTCCACCTTAAAGAAGCGGTTGTAACATAATAAATTTAATTGATCCGACAAAAATAATTTTCAAAATTACTATGGAAAAGTGATAACAATTTACATGTTCATGTAAAAAATAACATTCAAAATCATTTCGAAAAAATGGAAAATGAAACCCTCAAGGCCTTACGCGTGAAAAAATTCAAAAATTGTAACGAGCTGACGCACGAATCTGAACGGAAAAAACAAAAACGGAAGGATTATCGCTCGAAAAATTTACAACAGTTAGCAGCTTACCAAAGAAAGTACAGAAAAAGAAAAAAAAGAAGAATTAACACATGAACATCAACGAGAAAAAAGCCGTGATGCCGAGTTTACGGAAGAACTTGAAAAAAACAATCAAAAACAAAAACGGAAGGATTATCGCTTGAAAAATTTACAACCGTTAGCAGCTTACCAAAGAAAGTACAGAAAAAGAAAAAAAGAAGAATTAACACATGAACATCAACGAGAAAAAAGCCGAAATGCCGAGTTTACGGAAGAACTTGAAAAAAACAATCAAAAACAAAAACGGAAGGATTATCGCTTGAAAAATTTACAACAGTTGGCAGCTTACCAAAGAAAATACAGAATAAGAAAAATAGAAGAGCGTGATTTTAAAACTTTTGAAATTTCACGCGTGGAACGGAAAGCAATTTGCCAGAAAAAATACAATATGAAATCCAAAGAAAACAAGACGGCCCAAGGGCTCGTAATAGTAGCCATATCGTACGAGTGAATAGCCCCTCTGTACCCTACCCTAATGAGTGGATAACCCCTCTATACCTTACTCTAATGAGTGAATAGCGCTATCTTTTTCAATGCTTAAATGATTTACCGTGCATAAAATCAGAGTGAATAGCCCCTCGATTCCCTACTCTAAACAGTGATTAAATTATAACCGTATAAATCTACTTATGCTGTAATTCTAATATTCCGGCGAATCGAAGACCAGATAGTTTTTAGTGATAATCCCCTCGATGAGTTTACAACATAGGCTTATGCCGATGCACACTTATCGCATCTTATAAATTTCTAACAAGGACTTATGCCCAGAAACTTTTGAAAGAGAAAGTTTAGTTATAGTGATTACGCATTTTAGTGATTATCCCCTTAGCAATTATTACCTTTAGCAATGCTAAAATGATCAAACGCATAACGCTCATTTAACACTATGTTAGCTCTATCTAAACCCACATTTGAATTAACCGCCAAAACGTTCCAGTCAAACATAACATAGATGACGATAGCTACCGAACGAGAACGAAACACATGAGGACGCATGAGGATCGCGGTAGAAAACGGGGAAAATCGTTATCTATTTAATTGGCACATAAATAAAAAGAAAATAAATATAACAAGTTGGGAAAACCAAAATATTACCTCTCCGAGGAGGACTACTTACAAACTTACCTACCCAGATATGGAAATGTTTCTTTTTTTAAGAACAAATAATGAAGTTAAAATTTATGAAATATTAAAGCAGTATACAAAGCATAGCAAATATACTGTAAATCATACGACATTTTACATCCAATAAGGATATACTTGTACACATTAAAATCATCCGATGGGGGAAAAACGGGAAATGAAGAGCTAAAACTTTGGAGGGATATTACCTTTACGTCTTGTAAAGGCCGAATTTCTACTGCTCAACTGTATACCCTCTATGTTCAAAGCCATATTCACAACAGGGTTGCCATGTAAACACTATCCTCTCGTTTCACCTCAACGATTTTCTTAGTTTGTCAACATGACTGTTAACGTTACATAACACCAAAGCTTATTTGTGGCTACACACACTGGAAGTAAATGCGCACCATAAATAGCATGAAAACACGAAGCTATAATCCGATTACGATCAGACCTTTCACTGGTCTGAGCTGCGTCCAGCAGAGCTCACCAAAATGACAGCGGATTTTGGAAAACGGTTACCGGTGAGATCTGTCGTCATAGCTTTTCTCCGGTCATCGGTGTTTTAAAAATTACGCTAGCGCAATAAAGCGTGCAAGGTACCAAGGCTTAACAAAAATTGTACGATAACATATTTAAAGAGATAGATAACAACGTCTTTTATAATTAAAATTAGAAAGTAACATGTCTCTTAAAATTCTCGCGTCATCAAATGGTTTCACGCCAATTAAATAGCTATAGTCCCATCAGAATCAGCAAGAGCTATTTGTATTAATTCCTCCATGTTTTTTCGCCAAGCTGAGAACTACGCGTTTTACGTCACGTTTTCCAAAAACCCGACTATTTTGCTTTGAAGACCGCGCTGAGCACCGTGACGTCAAATTCAAAAGCAAAATCCCGTCCTGTAGGACACTGCTAACAACGCTGAGCTCTGCTGAACGCGGCCCAGATATCCACCATGATCCACCATGATTATAAAATCTAAGCCTAATTATTTAAAAGTGTGTTTAACTTTCGGCTCACTCCGAACCGTTAATGTCTCTGCATTACAGAAACGAAAACCAAACCAAGCGTTTACTTTTTGGTTCACTAGACTATTGACAAATAAAAGTTCAATTGACCAATGTCGTTGCGTTCTTTTTGAAATCACTATAGAAAGGATTATGCTATAAACAGATGTAGTTAGCTTAAGTAATATATAAACATCCATTTCAAATAACAATATTAAAAAGCATCCTTGAATATCAAAATGAAACAGAGCTTTAAAGCTACAAAAGTACTAAATGCATCGTAATTACGAAAAAGATTTCCACATATTCACTTTATATTATGAAAAAGTGAATATTAAGGTTCTGTAGGATTTCTTACACATCAAAACAAAGCGAACTGCTAACTCGGCGCACTAGTGTGACAACGGACAGACCACACAGACAAAAAAATAGACAGCTTTTTTTACTCTTTCCGTTTAATTTTGAGTTTAGAAACAAGATTATCTTAAATATTAAAATAAATATAATTAATATTAAATATTTTCTTCGTTAGTTGTTCGCCTTATTGAGCGTTACATCGCGTTTATAAAGAACAATTAGACATTCTTGAGAGACTTGACTAATATTGGCGTTTGAAATGAAGCATACGCCGGTGCATTACCTTACTCAAATAGGTAGTATATAAGGGTGTCGAACTACAGCTCATAGCAAGAACAACCGCAATTGCGAAAACCTTTGGTGGCGATCCCACCTTAGGGAGGCTAGACGTTTCTCGTAACCCTAGCTGATCGCCGCGAATGTCTTAAACCCACGATGACGATGGAGTAGAAGCCAGGTGTACAGACTGGTGTCCAGTGGAATGGACGAAGACCAGAAGATGGTGGTGATTAGAAGCCAGTATGTACAGACTGGTGTCCATGTGGGATGGACGAAGACCAGAAGATGGTGGTGATTAGAAGCCAGTATGTACAGACTGGTGTCCATGTGGGATGGACGAAGACCAAAAGATGGTGGTGATTAGAAGCCAGTAAGTACAGATTGGTCTCCATGTGGGATGGACGAAGACCAAAAGATGGTGGTGATTAGAAGCCAGTAAGTACAGATTGGTCTCCGTGTGGGATGGACAAAAACCAGAAGATGGTGGTGTGAGAACTCAAGTAGAGGAGCCATTTCCGTGACTGTGAAAGCAGTTCGGAAATGGCGAACACGTTTGCTCCGATTTGGAAACTGCGAACGCGGTCACGTGGGTGTAACAACAGACACACAGACACACACACACATACGGGCACACGATTGACACTTGGGGACCGGTAAGGAGTGATTGACATCTGAGGACCCAATTAACTATAGTTCATTAAAAAGAGGATTTCATAATTAGTTGAGCGCCGTAAAGCATATAATTAAACACTCGCTGTGGAAAAAGAACCCAAGACATTTATATGTAGGGACCTGAAAACACACGATATTTTCACCGCATAAATGGGGACCTTAATTCCAGATTACTTTCAAATTTCAGATATAGATGTCGCTAGGTGAAAGTCCCCACTTGTCAATGAAGTCACTGCGTGGATCTTGAAAGTGTATAATCAAAAAATGTCCCCAGATATAAGGTAGGAAGACGGTTTAGGTCCCCACTTGTAAACCTGAAATCAGCTCAAAACTTAAGTGTTAAGCCTTTAAAAGGTCCGATTACCTAAATTTCATTATAATAATCAATATTTAAACTATAAAATTAAAATATACATGAAATTAGAAAATGTGTGTTTAAAAGACCCCACTTGTCTGTTGAAATGACGGTGAAGGTCCCCACTTGTAAATTTATCGAGTGTGAAAAATGAAATTGAAATACTTGATGGAACCATATAGGCTTTGACACTAATTCAAAACCTAATAATTTATACACAAATGTCCCCAGATATAAGGTTGGAAGACGGTTTAGGTCCCCACTTGTAAACCTGAAATTAGCTCAAAACTTAAGTGTTAAGCTTTAAATAGGTCTGATTACCTAAATTTCATTATAATAATCAATATTTAAACTATAAAATTAAAATATACATGAAATTAGAAAATGTGTGTTTAAAAGACCCCACTTGTCTGTTGAAATGACGGTGAAGGTCCCCACTTGTAAATTTATCGAGTGTGAAAAATGAAATTGAAATACCTGATGGAACCATATAGGCTTCGACACTAATACAAAATCTAATAATTTATACACAAATGTCCCCAGATATAAGGTTGGAAGACTGTTTAGGTCCCCACTTGTAAACCTGAAATCAGCTCAAACTTAAGTGTTAAGCCTTTAAAAGGTGATTACCTAAATTTATTATAATAATCAATATTTAAACTATAAAATTAAAATATACATGAAATTAGAAAATGTGTGTTTAAAAGACCCCACTTGTCTGTTGAAATGACGGTGAAGGTCCCCACTTGTAAATTTATCGAGTGTGAAAAATGAAATTGAAATACTTGATTGAACCATATAGGCTTTGACACTAATTCAAAACCTAATAATTTATACACAAATGTCCCCAGATATAAGGTTGGAAGACGGTTTAGGTCCCCACTTGTAAACCTGAAATCAGCTCAAAACTTAAGTGTTAAGCTTAAAATGGACCGATTACTAAATTTCATTTAATAATCAATATTTAAACTATAAAATTAAATATACATGAAATTAGAAAATGTGTGTTTAAAAGACCCCACTTGTCTGTTGAAATGACTGTGAAGGTCCCCACTTGTAAATTTATCGAGTGTGAAAAATGAATTGAAATACTTGATTGAACCATATAGGCTTTGACACTAATTCAAAACTAATAATTTATACACAAATGTCCCCAGATATAAGGTTGGAAGACGGTTTAGGTCCCCACTTGTAAACCTGAAATCAGCTCAAAACTTAAGTGTTAAGCTAGAAAAGGTCTGATTACTTAAATTTCATTATGATAATCAATATTTAAACTATAAAATTAAAATATACATGAAATTAGAAAATGTGTGTTTAAAAGACCCCACTTGTCTGTTGAAATGACGTGTGAAGGTCCCCACTTGTAAATTTATCGAGTGTGAAAAATGAAATTGAAATACTGATGGAACCATATAGGCTTTGACACTAATTCAAAATCTAATAATTTATACACAAATGTCCCCAGATATAAGGTTGGAAGACTGTTTAGGTCCCCACTTGTAAACCTGAAATCAGCTCAAAACTTAAGTGTTAAGCCTTTAAAAGGTCCGATTACCTAAATTTCATTATAATAATCAATATTTAAACTATAAAATTAAAATATACATGAAATTAGAAAATGTGTGTTTAAAGACCCCACTTGTCTGTTGAAATGACGGTGAAGGTCCCCACTTGTAAATTTATCGAGTGTGAAAAATGAAATTGAAATACTTGATTGAACCATATAGGCTTTGACACTAATTCAAAACCTAATAATTTATACACAAATGTCCCCAGATATAAGGTTGGAAGACGGTTTAGGTCCCCACTTGTAAACCTGAAATCAGCTCAAAACTTAAGTGTTAAGCCTTTAAAAGGTCCGATTACCTAAATTTCATTATAATAATCAATATTTAAACTATAAAATTAAAATATACATGAAATTAGAAAATGTGTGTTTAAAAGACCCCACTTGTCTGTTGAAATGACTGTGAAGGTCCCCACTTGTAAATTTATCGAGTGTGAAAAATGAAATTGAAATACTTGATTGAACCATATAGGCTTTGACACTAATTCAAAACCTAATAATTTATACACAAATGTCCCCAGATATAAGGTTGGAAGACGGTTTAGGTCCCCACTTGTAAACCTGAAATCAGCTCAAAACTTAAGTGTTAAGCCTTTAAAAGGTCCGATTACCTAAATTTCATTATAATAATCAATATTTAAACTATAAAATTAAAATATACATGAAATTAGAAAATGTGTGTTTAAAAGACCCACTTGTCTGTTGAAATGACGGTGAAGGTCCCCACTTGTAATTTATCGAGTGTGAAAAATGAAATTGAAATACCTGATGGAACCATATAGGCTTCGACACTAATACAAAATCTAATAATTTATACACAAATGTCCCCAGATATAAGGTTGGAAGACGGTTTAGGTCCCCACTTGTAAACCTGAAATCAGCTCAAAACTTAAGTGTTAAGCCTTTAAAAGGACCGATTACTTAAATTTCATTATGTAATCAATTTTAAACTATAAAATTAAAATATACATGAAATTAGAAAATGTGTGTTTAAAAGACCCCACTTGTCTGTTGAAATGACTGTGAAGGTCCCCACTTGTAAATTTATCGAGTGTGAAAAATGAAATTGAAATACTGATGGAACCATATAGGCTTTGACACTAATTCAAATCTAATAATTTATACACAAATGTCCCCAGATATAAGGTTGGAAGACGTTTAGGTCCCCACTTGTAAACCTGAAATTAGCTCAGCTCAAAATTAAGTGTTAAGCTTTAAAAGGTCCGATTACCTAAATTTCATTATATAATCAATATTTAAACTATAAAATTAAAATATACATGAAATTAGAAAATGTGTGTTTAAAAGACCCCACTTGTCTGTTGAAATGACTGTGAAGGTCCCCACTTGTAAATTTATCGAGTGTGAAAAATGAAATTGAAATACCTGATGGAACCATATAGGCTTCGACACTATTACAAAATCTAATAATTTATACACAAATGTCCCCAGATATAAGGTTGGAAGACTGTTTAGGTCCCCACTTGTAAACCTGAAATCAGCTCAAAACTTAAGTGTTAAGCCTTTAAAAGGTCCGATTACCTAAATTTCATTATAATAATCAATATTTAAACTATAAAATTAAAATATACATGAAATTAGAAAATGTGTGTTTAAAAGACCCCACTTGTCTGTTGAAATGACTGTGAAGGTCCCCACTTGTAAATTTATCGAGTGTGAAAAATGAAATTGAAATACTTGATGGAACCATATAGGCTTTGACACTAATTCAAAACCTAATAATTTATACACAAATGTCCCCAGATATAAGGTTGGAAGACGGTTTAGGTCCCCACTTGTAAACCTGAAATCAGCTCAAAACTTAAGTGTTAAGCCTTTAAAAGGTCCGATTACCTAAATTTCATTATAATAATCAATATTTAAACTATAAAATTAAAATATACATGAAATTAGAAAATGTGTGTTTAAAAGACCCCACTTGTCTGTTGAAATGACGTGAAGGTCCCCACTTGTAAATTTATCGAGTGTGAAAAATGAAATTGAAATACTTGATGGAACCATATAGGCTTTGACACTAATTCAAAATCTAATAATTTATACACAAATGTCCCCAGATATAAGGTTGGAAGACTGTTTAGGTCCCCACTTGTAAACCTGAAATCAGCTCAAAACTTAAGTGTTAAGCCTTTAAAAGGTCCGATTACCTAAATTTCATTATAATAATCAATATTTAAACTATAAAATTAAAATATACATGAAATTAGAAAATGTGTGTTTAAAAGACCCCACTTGTCTGTTGAAATGACTGTGAAGGTCCCCACTTGTAAATTTATCGAGTGTGAAAAATGAAATTGAAATACTTGATGGAACCATATAGGCTTTGACACTAATTCAAAACTAATAATTTATACACAAATGTCCCCAGATATAAGGTTGGAAGACGGTTTAGGTCCCCACTTGTAAACCTGAAATAGCTCAAAACTTAAGTGTTAAGCTTAAAAGGTCCGATTACTAAATTTCATTCTAATAATCAATATTTAAACTATAAAATTAAAATATACATGAAATTAGAAAATGTGTGTTTAAAAGACCCCACTTGTCTGTTGAAATGACGGTGAAGGTCCCCACTTGTAAATTTATCGAGTGTGAAAAATGAAATTGAAATACTTGATGAACCATATAGGCTTTGACACTAATTCAAATCTAATAATTTATACACAAATGTCCCCAGATATAAGGTTGGAAGACGGTTTAGGTCCCCACTTGTAAACCTGAAATCAGCTCAAAACTTAAGTGTTAAGCCTTAAAAGGTCCGATTACTAAATTTCATTATAATAATCAATATTTAACTATAAAATTAAAATATACATGAAATTAGAAAATGTGTGTTTAAAAGACCCCACTTGTCTGTTGAAATGACGGTGAAGGTCCCCACTTGTAAATTTATCGAGTGTGAAAAATGAAATTGAAATACTTGATGGAACCATATAGGCTTCGACACTAATTCAAATCTAATAATTTATACACAAATGTCCCCAGATATAAGGTTGGAAGACGGTTTAGGTCCCCACTTGTAAACCTGAAATTAGCTCAAAACTTAAGTGTTAAGCTTTAAAAGGACTGATTACCTAAATTTCATTATAATAATCAATATTTAAACTATAAATTAAAATACATGAAATTAGAAAATGTGTGTTTAAAAGACCCCACTTGTCTGTTGAAATGACGTGAAGGTCCCCACTTGTAAATTTATCGAGTGTGAAAAATGAAATTGAAATACTTGATGGAACCATATAAGCTTTGACACTAATTCAAACCTAATAATTTATACACAAATGTCCCCAGATATAAGGTTGGAAGACGGTTTAGGTCCCCACTTGTAAACCTGAAATCAGCTCAAAACTTAAGTGTTAAGCCTTAAAAGTCCGATTACCTAAATTTCATTATAATAATCAATATTTAAACTATAAAATTAAAATATACATGAAATTAGAAAATGTGTGTTTAAAGACCCCACTTGTCTGTTGAAATGACGGTGAAGGTCCCCACTTGTAAATTTATCGAGTGTGAAAAATGAAATTGAAATACTTGATGGAACCATATAGGCTTTGACACTAATTCAAAATCTAATATTTATACACAAATGTCCCCAGATATAAGGTTGGAAGACGGTTTAGGTCCCCACTTGTAAACTGAAATCAGCTCAAAACTTAAGTGTTAAGCTAGAAAAGGACCGATTACTTAAATTTCATTCTGTATAATCAATATTTAAACTATAAAATTAAAATATACATGAAATTAGAAAATGTGTGTTTAAAAGACCCCACTTGTCTGTTGAAATGACGTGAAGGTCCCCACTTGTAAATTTATCGAGTGTGAAAAATGAAATTGAAATACTTGATGGAACCATATAGGCTTTGACACTAATTCAAATCTAATAATTTATACACAAATGTCCCCAGATATAAGGTTGGAAGACGGTTTAGGTCCCCACTTGTAAACCTGAAATCAGCTCAAAACTTAAGTGTTAAGCTAGAAAGGTCTGATTACTTAAATTTCATTCTGATAATCAATATTTAAACTATAAAATTAAAATATACATGAAATTAGAAATGTGTGTTTAAAAGACCCCACTTGTCTGTTGAAATGACGGTGAAGGTCCCCACTTGTAAATTTATCGAGTGTGAAAAATGAAATTGAAATACCTGATGGAACCATATAGGCTTTGACACTAATTCAAAATCTAATAATTTATACACAAATGTCCCCAGATATAAGGTTGGAAGACGGTTTAGGTCCCCACTTGTAAACCTGAAATCAGCTCAAAACTTAAGTGTTAAGCTTAAAGGTCCGATTACTAAATTTCATTATAATAATCAATATTTTAAACTATAAAATTAAAATATACATGAAATTAGAAAATGTGTGTTTAAAAGACCCCACTTGTCTGTTGAAATGACTGTGAAGGTCCCACTTGTAAATTTATCGAGTGTGAAAAATGAAATTGAAATACCTGATGGAACCATATAGGCTTCGACACTAGAACAAAATCTAATAATTTATACACAAATGTCCCCAGATATAAGGTTGGAAGACTGTTTAGGTCCCCACTTGTAAACCTGAAATCAGCTCAAAACTTAAGTGTTAAGCCTTTAAAAGGTCCGATTACCTAAATTTCATTATAATAATCAATATTTAAACTATAAAATTAAATATACATGAAATTAGAAAATGTGTGTTTAAAAGACCCCACTTGTCTGTTGAAATGACGGTGAAGGTCCCCACTTGTAAATTTATCGAGTGTGAAAAATGAAATTGAAATACTGATGGAACCATATAGGCTTTGACACTAAACAAAATCTAATAATTTATACACAAATGTCCCCAGATATAAGGTTGGAAGACGGTTTAGGTCCCCACTTGTAAACCTGAAATCAGCTCAAAACTTAAGTGTTAAGCCTTTAAAAGGTCCGATTACCTAAATTTCATTATAATAATCAATATTTAACTATAAAATAAAATATACATGAAATTAGAAAATGTGTGTTTAAAAGACCCCACTTGTCTGTTGAAATGACTGTGAAGGTCCCCACTTGTAAATTTATCGAGTGTGAAAAATGAAATTGAAATACTTGATGGACCATATAGGCTTCGACACTAGTACAAAATCTAATAATTTATACACAAATGTCCCCAGATATAAGGTTGGAAGACTGTTTAGGTCCCCACTTGTAAACCTGAAATTAGCTCAAAACTTAAGTGTTAAGCTAGAAAAGGACTGATTACCTAAATTTCATTATAATAATCAATATTTAAACTATAAAATTAAATATACATGAAATTAGAAAATGTGTGTTTAAA
>JAEQBA010002757.1:0-40467 GCA_019434445.1 Phalangium opilio
TCGACAACAAGTGTTTCTTGTGGTCAATTTTGGCAAAACTACACACGGCGATGAATACCTAGTCGAATCACTCATTATAGACCATATGAGAAGAGCTGAACGTGTCCGGCATTACATTCCCCTTCGAGTTGGACTCATATAAACTTAAGACCTTCGAGGAAAAGAATACCTCTCCATCAATATTTCGCGTATGAAAAGGGTTATTTCCCGGTACGTGAGTGAGAAGAAAGTCCCGAAGCGCGAAAATTGATTTGCTTTTGGTTTCAAATGGTGGATCAAAACATTATGTATTGATCCGACACCTTAGTCGCCTTCTAAGCGACTTCACGAAACACAAAGGAACAGCCTATTATTGTCGGTATTGCTTGAAGAGAAGCAGCACGGAAGAAGTACACAATAACCATGTGCGAGAGTGTAATGTGCATGATCCACAACGCGTTATCATGCCTCACGATAAACCAGTTTTAAAATTCGAAAACTTTGGATGGAATCAAATGGTAATATACGAGAAACGTTTTATTTTAACGTGGGATATATCATAATATTTGTTACATAAACAGGTTCCATATATCATCGTTGCTGATTTCGAATCTCTTCTACCAAAAGTCTCAACGTGTCTGCCGGACTCGACACTGTCGTCAACTACGACATTAGCGCTACATGTAGCGTGTGGGTTTTCATACGCTATTGTCGGTCCAACTGGTGAGTTCAAAACCGTGAATCACGTGTCCTATTATCTAACATATTTGATTATTCGCAGGAAATCTCGTCAAGCATGAGACGTACAGAGGGGGAGATGGAGCTTTGAAATTTCTGAAAATGCTTTTGGGTGACGCCGATGATATCGCCGAAATGTTGAAGGAAAATATTCCCATGCAACTTTCTGCGGATGAAGAAATCGCATTCCAAACTTCAACGCGCTGCTACGTTTGCGAGGAACCATTCGTTGGAAAGATGGTCAAAACACGTGACCACGACCACTACACCGGAGTGTATAGGGGGTGCGCATGCCAGAGTTGTAATCTGAAGTTAAAAGCACCTAAATTCATCCCAGTCGTGATGCATAACTTGAGCAGGTAATTAACCATAATCGATAATTATAACTGTATGCTAATTACATAACGCCAACAGATACGACGCCCACCTTATCATGCAGCAAATCGCCCTGATAAGAAACAAGAAGATTGACTGTATCGCGTCCAACAGTGAAACGAAACACATTCATTCACACTAGGGAATTTACGTTTTGTGGATAGTATTCGGTTCTTACCAGCGTCACTCGAGACACTTGTTTCGAATGTGGCGAAGGGCGGACCGGCGAAATTCCCATTGTTGAACTCTGTATTCAACCCAGACGAGGTCAAGTTACTTCTTAGGAAGGGTGTTTACCCGTACACCTACATGGATTCGGAGAAGCGCTTTGACGAGAGGCAACTACCACCAATTGAGTGCTTCCATAACGACCTCACTGACGAACCCTTGGCCCAGGAAGATTACGCCCACGCTCAAAACGTGTGGCAATCTTTTAACATACAAAATCTGGGAGGGTATCACGATCTGTACGTGTTGTCCGACACACTCCTTCTAGCCGATGTGTTCCACAATTTCCGCAAAATGTGTATGACATCCTATCGACTCGATCCGGCCCATGCTTATACCCTACCAGGTTTTGCATGGAGCGCCGCCCTTTGTAAAACGAAGGTACGCTTAGACCTTCTTTTGGATGAGGATATGCACCTATTCATCGAAAAGGGGATTAGGGGAGGTGTCTCGATGATAAGTCATCGTTTTGCCGCAGCCAACAACAAATATCTAGAATCACATGACGAATCGAAGCCTAGTAGTTACATCTGCTACCTTGGTAAGAAATTTTAGATTAAAATCAGCGAAACAAACTAATAACTAGCATTCATAGATTGTAACAACTTGTACGGTACTGTCATGTGCGACGCCCTACCGGTGAAGAACTTCCGATGGATTGAACCAACCCGAACTCTGAAACCGAAATTCTACGTTGTTCAGACATCTCACCAGAAGGTTTCATAGTTGAGGTGGACCTCGAATACCCGGAGGACTTGCACAACGATCATAACTCTTACCCATTGGCACCAGAATCAATGACAATCAAACCCGAGATGCTCTCCGAATATTCAAAGGACCAGATGACCTCGCTCAACATAAAAATCAAGGAATCGCTACCGAAATTAGTCCCCAACCTTTTCAATAAGGAACGATACGTAGTTCACTACCGTAACTTGAAGTATTACGTATCAAAGGGGTTAAAGATCACCAAGATTCATCGGATTTTGAAGTTCGAACAGGGTGCCTGGTTGAAGGAATATATTAACTTCAATACGGAGAAAAGAAAACTAGCAACAGACGATTTCGAAAAAGATCTATATAAATTAATGAACAATGCCGTCTTTGGTACATTCCTCCAGGTCCGATGTAATTAACTTAATTTACAAATTAAAAAAAATAAATAAAAATTAAAATGATTTTTCAGGTAAAACTATGGAAAACTTGAGAAATCGTCAGGATTTCAAACTAGTTACAACACCAGAGAAGGCGGTTAAAAAGGCCAGTTCTCCCGCCTTTGAGAAGTTTACCATCTTTCACAATCAATTGGTCGGTATTCACATGACAAAAAAGAAGTTGGTCCTAAACCGCCCCATCTACACGGGGTTCGTTATTCTGGACTTATCAAAACTTCTGATGTACCAATTTCATTACGATGTAATCCAGAGACGATATGGGGAGAGGGCGAAATTACTTTTCACAGATACAGGTACGAGGTTTTTAAGGTGTTTACCCGATTTTAAACTAATCCATCTTATAATACAGACAGTCACGTACTGCATCGAAACCCCCGACCTATACGCCGATTTCGCCGCCCAAGCGGACATGTACGATTTTTCTGGTTACCCTCGCGATCACCCGCTTTTTTTAGTGAAGCGAACAAGAAAAAATCGGAAAATTCAAAGACGAGCTAGATGGTACACCGATCGAACAGTTTTGTGGTCTAAGACCCAAAATGTATAGTATATTATCTGCAAAGGGCGAGAAGAAGACTTGTAAAGGTGTATGCAAGCGTGTGGTCAAGAAGAATGTTCGACACGAGCAGTACCGCGACTGCTTGTTTAATCGCGAGTTGACTGTAGCTGAAATGACTCGAATCGTGAGCAAAAAACATGTTTTAACAACGGTGAGACAGAATAAACTATGTCTTAACCCTTGCGACGACAAGAGGTTCATTTTAGATGACGGTGTTTCTACACTCGCCCATGGTCATAAAGATACAAAAAAAAATTTTAAGACAAATTTATTGAGTAATTCTTATACATATATTCCACAATCATACGATCGTTTACATTTTTGTTTGTAGAGAATCTCTCTATTATTTTATACATTTTAATTCCTCGACATCGATAGAGGGAAAATAGACGCAATATCCACCGCATGTTATACTAGATTCTCCTTGTAATTGACGCGAATTGTACGTCACAGTTAGGCTGTTTCGTTCCACGAAATCGTTAAATTTAAACACATCAGGTGGGTTGCCGTAACTTTCAAAAATTCAGTGTTCTTTTTCCTCGAAATGTAGATCGTTGTCCAATGTTCTCCGCGACCTCTCGACGTATCGGTATTCACGATGAATAATGAGGGAAACGTTGTAACGGTCTTTGGGAGTTTATCCGCTGGGAATATCCCTCTAAACAGATTCTTGGTGTTGCGATCACGTCTTAATATTCGTTCAAGTTGTTGAGTGTCCATTTTGAACGCGTTTCGCGACGCGCGCGTATTCAAATGTACGTGACTCGCGCGCGCGATTTCAAATATGTACTCGACTCGCGAGCGCGGGCTGGCCCCCTGGCGCGGTTCTTACGAACTTTGGTCGAATAAAACGGCTCTGTTTTTATCAATTTCAATCAGGGATTGAAACTCTGAATAGTAAATCACGCTAACCGTAGACGGCAGTGATTCCCCGAAAATTAATTCCAATCGCACACTCCCATTCTTTATAAGGTTGAAACTTTCACCGGAACTACCGTTGAGATCGGGAGTTAGGTCGAAGACGAATAGAGCGTTTCCATTGGCGAATTCATCTCGCCCGATAAAGTTTCCCTCGTCGATATTCCATTGTCCAGTTTGGAGGAATAGATTAGTATACGATCGCATGTATAGGTTATCCTTGAAGTTTGGGTTCAGCGGTTTATGCGGCACGCTAACCCCGTCAACGTACAAAGCGATTTGAGATACCGCATAGTTTTTAAAATTGAAAGGCGACATTTTGTAATCACCCAAAAACGCGTTTTGATCGACAAAGCCAATCACTACTTTATTCGGTAATTGTCCGCTAAATAAATTGTCTTTCACGGCTATTTTATTTCCTTGAGATATTGAAAATGAATTACACTCGGTACGAGTAATTGGGTATTTCATCGTGGCCATTTCCAGGGTTTTGGCGTGGGATATCATAATCTCGGGTGTTAATCTGACTCTTCTGACGAACATTGACGCGTGCGAGAATACAACCTTACACTTTGTTCCATCCGTGTGTAAACAGAATTCGTTGGGACTTTTGATAAACTTGAAATTAAGGTCGATCAAGTTTGGTATAAAGCGGTTTTGTTGACAAATATCCACGTGTACTATGCCGATTAAATCGATAACACCTTCTTGGGCGAATTTTGCACGCTTCTCGAACCCTTCATTTTCAAAATAATCGTCGAATTTTCCCGATGAATCCTTGTAGAAGAGCGCCCCCGTCAAAAAACTCTCTTTGGCGGGTCCTCCGAAAGTCAACTGCGTTTGAATCATACTCTTGAATGGGTATTGTTGAGGGCACGATGTAACCGATCTATCGCCCAACGACGCGTGGACTTCGCTAAAAAGGCTACTTAGAAATAGATTTTCCGGTCCAATTTTATCAGCGGCCGTTACTACGGTATTTGACGCATCGCGAACTTCGGCCTTGGGTAGTGTTCCGTCGGGTTTTACCACTTTGACTTGTACTTGAATGAGAGTGTTCTTCAAATCGATGTATGTTTCCGAGTTTCCAGTAATGGAGAATATGATTGCCTGATTTTCATTAACGTTGGACGTTGGGTTATACTCTACCCACTGACTCCCTAATATTCCGGTTTGGGTGTACGGTACGTGGAATAAATCCAATTCCGAGCTGATGCTGCTTTGAGAGCTTGGATGCGCCAGAGACATTATGAAAATATATCGGGCTGCAACGGGTACGACCTTCTCTTCTTCCTGGTTCGAACTGAACTGACGATACGCGAAGTCGTACTCTTCCTTTTACGACCGTTTCCGGTTAATCCCGTTACTGTTTCGGCCGCCTTTCTCAACGTTTCCTTGCCCGCTTCGCTTCCTCTTGTTTTTAATGCCTCTTTAAACGATACACCCTCCGTGAGGTCTGTCGCAATTTTTGCACCCGTATTTAAAGCTTTTCGTCCGAGAAATTTCGCACCCCTTTTTAGAATGGGCATGGCGGATCGAAATGCCGAGGCTAATATATTTCCGAGACCGTAACCTCTTTGAACGGCCACACCGCGGTATACGGGAAGTGACCCATGTCCAATTTGATTCAGATAATAGTTTTGATAATCTCCTACGGAGAGGTGTCCCGAGTTATACGGCGACATGTTGCAACCCCGACAAACGTGTGGAAAGTGAGGGGTTTAATAATTTTCATGACGCTTTTATAACAGAGTCCAGGGTCTCCTGGGTCTAAAGTGAAGAGTGACGTGAACTTTTCCTCGTTCGAAATGTACCGGTACGCCCATCTCGCTCATAATATTTATTTCGATGGTTTGAAATTGGTTGTTCGCTATAGGCATATAATGCGGTCTGGAAAACTCCTTCTCGACCGTGTCTCCATCCTTTCCATTTATACTTATAATTCGTAAAAGAGGAACATCAGAGTCTCCGACCGATCGACATTGAATTATATCGGAGTATACGAATATAGAGTGTAACCCGGCATCCATGTCGCAGCTGAATGGCGCGGTCATAGACTTATCCACGGTGACGTCTTCGCCGGGGTTTCTAGTGAAACCTAATATAATGGCGACTTCGTGGGGGATACGAACTCGGTTTGCTCCCTTTAATTCGACTACAACTCGTCGGTTTGGTTTGTTGTAATGAAACTCAACCCTAGAGTTTATTTTTTGACCATCATCGTCGGTTGACATTATTTCCAATAATTCTTCCGCCGAACCGTAATACCCAGGAGGGATAAATATGGTTATGTCACGCGTCTCTCGATAAGCGTCTACTGCGACACTCTTATACTCCCCTTCTTGGTTCCTGAGGTTTGTTCCGACATCGCCATCGTAAGTTGTATCCTGAATTATGAACGCGCATTCTTGTTTCACGTTATTCCAAGTTCTCGGGTAGCTGATTTCGGCCAGTCCAACTTCGTACAAGGATCCGTCGAGTTTAATGGGTTCCGGTAGATATGTCCGGAACCTACTTATGGTGTTGTTCTTGAAATATTGCGTCGATGAGTCGGAGGGTAGTGTGATGTAGAAACTCATCTTGTTTCGATTTCTTGCACCCAAGAATCAAATTCTGAACTGTATCCACGCCAACGAACTAGCAGTTCTTTGGTACCGTCGGGTTTAGTTCTTTTTCGTAAAACCCTTTCGATTTTAAATTTACAGTTTTCGAGATCCTTGCCAATTTTCTGTATTTCCTCTTTGTAGAAAACACCGGAAATGAGTTCGGAGTTTAGATCCGCGAGCTTATATACTGGAGGATCCCTCGCTATTAGTTCCGTTACTTTGAACAATTCCTCCGTGTAATTGGCTAAATACCCCTTTTCAAATGTCCTTTTATTTTTGCTTATTCTAACTAGGTCGCCCACCTCAAAGGGGTAGGAAGCTGGGGGAGAAAAATCAACACGCCCGTATAGGTTATCCCAAACCTTTTTGGAATTTTCACTCGTGACTTCAACCGGTTTGCATTTAATAGATCTATGATAGTTGTTGTTATACGATTCCAATAAATCCGGTAATACGTCGATGTATCTATACGTATCGTTTTGCGTGAAATATCGGTACATGCGCGCTTTCAAAGTTCGATTAAATCGTTCGACGACGCTAGATTTAACTTCCGAGTGAGTGGCGAAAAACCTGATGCGCTTACGTTTAAATTCTTCTTGTAGTTCTTTGCAAAGAAATTCCTTGCCGTGGTCGGATTGCACAATCTTGGGTTTTCTACCCGATTCTAAAATAGATCTAAATGCGGCTACCATCGTAGAACCCTTTTTGTCCTTGGTCGCAACTGCGAACGCGAATTTGCTGAATATATCGATACAGCATAATAAATATCGATAACCGTCGTTGTGACGTTTGATGTTTTGCATGTCTGCCAAGTCAATTTGCCACTGTTCGTCTATTCCATACACTATAGTCTTGTTTCTTTTGAATTTGTATCTCGCCGGTTTGTGTAGCGTATACGTATCTTGACGCATTAAAAATTCCCGAACATCGTTCAAGTTGACGTTAATTCCCTTTGAGATAGCGGCGCGATATAGTCCATGCACGCCCCCGTAACTCCCCGGGTCTCTTTCGTTGTAGTAAATCTCTTCAAGTTTATCCATGTCTCGTACTGTTCGTGTTGTTTTGGGCGTACCAATACGCGAAGTCAAATAGTTCAATAATTATAATAATTACTAATATTAACAACGCCGTAATAACTTTGGGTGAATTTAAATATAGGGACGTTAAAACCCCGGTGGGCGCTGAATCATTACACCCTTCCATGATGATGTGTGAATGAATTGTGAAAGAATGTGCACATGGTATATTCGTTTATATCATTCTTTATTACAAAGTAATCCAATTTCCATTACCGAACATAGACTCCGGAGATGGAGGTAAAAAATCAAGTTTATGCACAACACTTGGTGAACTATTTACGCTGTCAATATTCGGTAGACTATCTATGTTATAATGTTGTACATTTTTAATTAAGGTTTTCGGTACACTTTCACTCGAAAGCAGTTCGTAAAAGTGGTCTATTCCGGTGACAGTGTCTTTCGGTTTATTTCTTAAAGCCCTGACGGATTCGTGTAGCATGTCCACGATATTAGATCCGACGATGGGGTGACCTTTGAATATCAGTTCGCCATTAGCGGTCCAGTCAATCTTGGTGTTATTATGAATCCATTTGTATAAAGCGATTGCCTTTTTGAGGTGCGTATCTGGAATAGCGAGAGCTATTTCCGGATACCAGTCCTTCTTTTTCGGTGCCTTAACCGTTTTCTTCCTCCTTCTTTTGTTAACGGCGCTCGATAATAGATGATTATACAAATTTATCTTTTGCGATTTATTTAATTTTCTATTATTCAAAACGGCATTGGTATCTAGGTGTTCGTCAAGTTCGATTTTGGGTTGCGAATTCAATCGACGATAAACTTCCTCCGGAACTAGAATCATCTTCCTAGCCATTTCTATTAATAGCTCTACTTATGGCAGCACCCGCCGCCGTGCTCGCAAGGGATAAGAGTGGTGCTAACAAAAGTGGGAGAAAACCTCCGTTTTGAGAGAGAATCTTCTTTCGCTTCGCTACTGTTTTCTGTTGAGACAGCTTCCTTAACTTTCGCGTGTATTTCCTCAGTCGCTTCTTCTGATCATCTGATAATTTCACATTCCCGCGTAGGACATTTATACACCCCTCCGCGATGGCTTTGATGGAGTCATTACTGGCGTGTTTGATTGCGTGTTTTCTCTGACTCGGATTGCACGTAGTTAAAAACTTTAAAAAATCTCGGTGCGTGTGTATTCTCTTCATTTTGGTACAAAGACGGCAGCTTCTTCTCCCGGTATAACACCCGTTCGCAGCCGATGTTCATCTGACGTGGTTGGTTTTAAATCAACCCATAAATACCCGTAATCTCTAGATATGGCTTGATGGAATGCGTCGATGACGTATTTACTGTTTGTGGGGCATATCTGTTTCGCCAAATGAAATATAGCCGATTTGTCTCGCGGAGATTTGAATATTATCAGATAGTGGGCGTTTAAATTTAATGTTCTTATTTCCTTCCCGGGATAATATAAGTTTTGCATGAGAATGAAGACCGACGTATTTTTATGATGGGATCCACGTATGAACAAATTCGTTACATCCTTGTTATTTGAAATTTCACAAAGCAAGTCATCGAGAATGACAAAGTTCTTGACATTGGGGTCTAATAGATTTACGTTTAATATACCCTCGTGAAATTCAACTGACGGGGTGTGATCCAATACCGAATTAAAAAGTTTCGGTTGATATTCTGTATAACACCATATTATTCTATCTGGTGGCGGGGTAATACATATATCTTTATGCTTAATGAGATTAGCTACAAAGAATGATTTCCCCGACTGTGTCGCCCCGGCGATAAGACCGTTAAAAGGGTGTTGTAGGCTGAAGTCCATTTTAACGAATGACACACATTTTCATATACCATTAGCTTTTATTAACAAATATTCTCTGCTCTTAAAAATAATTTTTGTTATCACACGTTTACAAAATTCATCTTCCAAAAAGGTTTTGTTTTGAAATACTTTATATATTTCAACGTAATCCAAGTTATCCACCGCGGTCTCATAGTTCATGGCCACGCGCATCTCCCAACCATCTAAACAATTGTGTTGTGTCTGGGATGGGTGATCGACACCACACCCGTAACAACATTTTTTTATATTTATACGCAATTGTTCGAGAATGCAGTTTTTAATTAACTCGCGCACGCGTTTTCCCTCGTTGAGGAGCGTAACCACGTCGTTATAGGTTGACATCAACGTCTCGGTGGCGAAGTATCCAACCGCGAAGCCCTTCTTGGTTGGTAGCATCGTGCCGTACATCACACCCGTTCCGGGATACATCACCCTGATGTCCATTATCTTGCGACCCTGGTACGTTCTCAACTCTACACGCTTCGTCTCGGAACCGGTGAAAAACCACGATGTCCCCGGTGCGTCGTTTGCCTCGAAAAACGCTAATATTTCGGCCTTTCTTTGGTAGAGTTCGTGGAAGTCCGACTCCGCTAGGGTGATCCCCGTAGAACTATCTTGGCACCCCAGTCGTACGTCGAGATCCGGCGTAACCTCGATGCCTTTTTCCGACGATATGGGGAGGAACGTTGTGGCGGACATTCTGTCCAATTCAAAATTGTTAATTTACAATTACAACTAAATTTACAATTACTCTCGGTCTTTAAAATATTTTACTTACATTGTACTTGTCGGTCTCCTGGAACTTGCTGGTCTTCTGGTACTTGTTGGTCTCCTTCTTAGAACTTTGAGGTTGGAATGATTTTCTACTTTGGTTAGTCTGGCTATTTATAGTGCCATTATATTCTACGTCATTGTAGCTTTAACTGTGCATTTTTGGGGTGAGTAATGGGTTTTCTGGGGCGCCACATGTCGCAATCGGGAGATAGAATATTTTTCCATGGCGTTGGTTTTCCCCGGGTTTTCCATGACGCCCTTTTCCGGGGTTTTCCCCCCACAAGTTAAAATCCATTTTTAAACTACACTAGAATTGAACTGATTTGAATTCCCACTTTTTATTTTTCTTATCCCTTATCTTATCTTAGTGTTTGTGATTAAATTAAACTTCTCGAAAGTTCCACTGGCGCCATCGACTCCCCCCTCGCACCGCTCGCACCCCTCGCACCGCTTGCACCGCACGCACCGCTTGCACCGCACGCGGTGCGTGCACCGCCCCTGCCTTCCACAGTGCTTGGGCTGGGAGACTCATATGAACCCTACTTACAAGCCATATCCTTATTGGATGTAAAATGTCGTCTGCTTTAATAAATATTTGCTAATCTTTGAATACTGCTTTAATAACTAATAAATTTCAACTTCTGCAAATTGACATAAAAAAGGGAAATAATTCCATATCTAGATAAATAAGTCTGTAAGTACTCCTCCTGAGTTGGACAGGTAATATTTTTGTTTTCCCAACTTGTGTTGATATGTAAAGAAATTCTACAAAACCATAGTATTGTCTTTTCTTCTTAATATAAAATGAAAACATGGAAATATTTTTCATAATGTCGATGCCTTTAGTAGTTTTGTAGCTATAAAGCTCTGTTTCATTTTGATATTCTAAGAATATTTTTTATATTATGTTTTTAAATGGCTGCTTATTTACTACTTAAGCTATACTACATCTGTATATAGCATAAACCTTTCTTAAGAGATTTAAATAAGAACGCTATGCCTTTCATTTCGTCGTTCAAATTAAGTTTTATCTGTTAATAGGTCTAGTGATCCAAAATGTAAATAATTAGGGGCCGAGTTGAAATAAAATGTTTGTTTTGATTTTCATGTCTGTAATGAAGAGAAGTTAACGGTTCAGAGTGAGCCGAAAGTTTAATTCACATTTAGCTAAACGGGTTTAGATTTTGTATTAGAAGAAAGCATCATGGTGGTCATCAGATCAGTGACATGTCTGAGGGACCCTATTCTCTAACTACATTTGGATCGTTCCTAATCCAAATGATTTGGATTTGGGGTCGGCTCATCCCCAAATGACACTAATCCGTATTCTGTAACTCCAAATCCCTTTTCATTTGGTTCAAACCCTATCCAAACATTTGGCAAGCCAAATGGCCGGCCAAATCGTCATTTGGATAGCTCTTTTCCCCATTTTCACCCCGTTTGTGGCCGCCATTTTTTTAAAGGTGAAAAAATTTCAGAGTGGGTTCTTTTTCGTGGTCATTTTCATATTTTTTGACGATTTGCTTATGGATGGATTTTAAATATAATATAAAGTAGGTTTCAAGCTTTAATATAAGCCTAATATCATAATTTTCCACCTTTTTATTGTCCCACAATCTATTTCTAAACTTGGCCCTTTTTTTAAGGCGGTGAAATTGCGCTAAGCCTTGGCTTACCGTTAATTTTTGCCATTTAAATGTTTGCCTCTCGTTGCCCGTTACTTCGCCTTCTCTTATCGTCGTATTTTTAAAGTTTAGACTTTGAAAGTAGTGCTTTGTTTTCTTAAATGTAACTTAATTGTATAAGATTTCAATATTATAATTGCGTTAAACGTCGGTATTTACGCATTCAAGGGACGAGCCTTGCATTTGAATTTCGATCCCTCGAAACTACCCCCTTTCTTTTTCTTTATCGCCGTCTCGCTTCAGCCCCGAAAACACAGCTGTAGTGAGAAATGATGTTATTTACTAAAAATGTATGCGGTCAGTGTGTTGTTTTTGCATTTTACTGCTTCTAATCGTGGTGCGCGTCAAGGTTTACGAATCCAACGTGTGTTGCGAAATGAAAATCAAGGGTGGATACTATATGATCTATGCTTTAAAAGGAATTTGACCGCGAAAGTCAAGCAAAACGGTATTAGGCCTTGCCAAAAGTTGACTGAACTATAGTAAGCCTTCGTCAGATTATCACATGTCATATGATATAAGAAATTGATCCTCGTATATCCTGTGATGGTTATAAAGTTACTAACTCTAGATTTTGGAGGTAGATACTGTCTAGTGACACTTAAAGTAACGATTTAATCTTATAAACAGACTACCATCATAAGCCCATATCGAAAATTAACCGATGTTGATATCAAAGCTTAAAAATTTTTTTTAACTCTGTAGCGGATGCGCTACTGAGCCTTCACAATCACACTTAGCTAAGCTTATGTCCGGCTCCCTTTGATCTCTAATCTTAAGTTTTTTATATGAAGACTTTTACCTCTCCGTGTGACGTAGTCCAGGAGAGGTTCTGTAACGGCCGTATCTGTGCGTGTGTCTGTCTGTCCGTTGTTACACCCACGTGACCGCGTTCGCAGTTTGCGTATCGGAGCAAACGTGTTCGCCATTTCCGAACTGCTTTCACAGTCACGGAAATGGCTCCTCTACTTGAGTTCTCACACCACCTGAGTTGAGTTGTTACTGACTTCTAATCACCACCATCTTCTGGTCTTCGTCCATTTCACTTGGACACCAGTCTGTACATATGCCTTCTAATCACCACCATCTTCTGTTCTTTGTCAATCCCACATTGACACCAGTCTCCACTTACACTGGCTTCTAACACCACCATCCACTGGTCTTCCGTCTATTCCACATAGACACCAATCTGTATCATTAGCTTCTATTCCATTATCATCGTTTGGTTTTAGGATATACGCGGCGATCAGCTAGGGTTACGAGAAACGTCTAGCCTCCCTAAGGTGGGATCGGCCACCAAAGGTTTTCGCAATTGCGCTTTTTCCTTATTATTATAATGGAAACGAATCGTATATATACCCCAAAATTTGAAGAAAGCGGGCAAGAGGGGTACCCTTCACTTTAAACGTCAATATTAGCAAAGTTTGAGAAGAAAATAGGTATAACTTTATTTTAAACGATTTAACTATTACTAATGTTAATTCTTGAAGATTAAAATAATTGAAAATAATTATATTTATTTAAATATTAAAGATAAACCTCTCGTGCAAAGAGAGAGATTATCATTGCCTCCTATATCTACCAAGGCCCGTGCATGGATATATTTCCTTCATTGCCTCCTATATCTATCAAGGCCCGTGCATTGTGATATATTTCATTCATTGCCTCCTATATCTATCAAGGCCCGTGCATTGCGATATATTTTTCAAATCAACACCAAAAACGGGAAGCTCCTCTCAGAAACATAATAATTTCTTTTCTCTGTATATGAAATGAATATATGGATAATATTGCGCTCCTTTAATGGTATGAATCCTTGCCTGTCTATTAATATTTTACGTAGGAGTAATACGTTTTTAGCGAAGTCTAGAGAGGATAAAGATAAGCGAGATTGTTTCGGAAAAAAAATACTGCTTCCACTAATGGGTTTATACTCCTTGTTACTGTTGTATAGAGTAATCATGATAAAAGCTTAAAAAATTACGAGAGGACAGACCTTTTTTTCCTCTTGTTTTATTATTAATAAGAATATAAAACATTTATTTTGTATCAAAAAATATCATTTGGTGCTGAGATTGCTTTAAAAAAATCCAAACGGTTAGGCATTGGTAAAAAAGACAAATGATATTTTTAAAATCTAATGAGATAACGCCCACCTAGTTGAAAATTGCCCTTTTTTATCCGTGGGAGCCATTCTTAATGAGAATTTCGGTGCTAGTAGGTTGTCAATTAAACTACCGGTATATTATTGTTGTTGGAAATTGGATATTAAGTCAAATTAAGTGGTTGTAAAGAGCCAGCAGGTTTTTGCCACTTCTTTTTGTGAGTATTGGATTTTTGTATGTAAAATGGAGGAAGATAATGTAAGGATGAAATGCGGAAGCGCAAAGCGCGGGAAAGGATGAGGGCAAAAAGGTCGACGTTTTCATTGGATACTTAAGGTTAAATAATCTTCTCGACACGGAGAGGTAATATTTTGGTTTTCCCAACTTGTTTTAACCCCAAAATAGATTAGTTGAACACTAGGTGGCGTCTCATATTGCACCTTTGGTGAGCGCCCCCTATATTGAGCCAAGCCTATTGCTAGGGCTATATAACGTCAGGTCAGCTGTGCTTTAGAGTCAGAGTACAGTTACATCTTGTTTCAGTCTGTTAAGCAGTCTGTTTCATTAGTCATCATGATAGTATCCTGATAGAGTGGCAGTTTATCTAGGATAGTTGTTGGTGTTAGTTGAGAGTTAGTTAGCTAGTGCGGTAGGCCCGTAGGCCGTATTCACCATCTAAGCTAAGACCTGTTTAGATGTAGGGTAGATTGACCTTCTACGAGGCAATCCAGTGATATAGTCCGTTATGACTAGTCTTCGCGCGTTAACTCTCTTAGTTCGTGCCATCTCTCCAGTAGACCTACTTTGGGACACAAATGGCTCTACTTCAACCCTAGTAAGTGATGCTTTATTAGCTACCTCCGAAAGGCACACCCCTAGTCTGGCGCTCTCACTTCCCATCCTATCACATACATTGTAAATAGCCATTATCATTTATTTTGTTATTTATTTAATTAATTATATTATGTAACCCTACTAACCCATGAACCTAATAAAAGAGTTCAAACATGTTATTATTGGTTTTGAGCTCATTATTTCACTCTGTAACCTCGCTTTTACAGCGATTCGGTTACAACTCCATGAATCTTAAATATCAACATCAAAAGTTATCTACTGAAAGAGATATCTACTTATATTCCATTCAAATTTCTCGCAACATTTCAAATTAACGAATAGAAATGTGCAAATGAAGTTCAAACCGATTAATTGGGCAAATTGCTATATTGGTCACCGTTACCGATCACAGATAGATTTGCGTCCATCTGTAGTGCTTATTATGCTTGTAAAATGGTAAGCGAAATCTGTGATTAAAGTTTAAAATAGACATTAGCAAAAAGGGCTTCAAGTCATATCAACTCGATTACCGAATATCTAAATTTGACCAAAATTAACAAAATATTCTCTTCATGATTAAAAATCTTGTTTGAAGCAGCAAGCGGCCATCTAATCCTTATTTACCTTTTTTTTGAAAAAAAGAAAGTAGGTTGATACCTCTTTCAGTAGATGATTGATTGAATTTTCAGTTTCATTGAGTTTAAAAAAAAATTGCTTCCACCATTGGTTAATTTACAATATTGACCAATCGACAATCACAAATTTTACTAACTAAATTAAAAAAACCGGTTCAAAACTTTATTAGTTTTGAAACGAGTTAAATTCTAATATTAAACATATGTACTAGTTAATTCCTCGTAGGTATTAATTTATTGCCTTAGTGAAATTAATTATGAATTTTATATACACAAATTAAATGTTTACTTGTAAAATTTAAATGTAAAATGTGTGCATTATTTCCCAATTAATAAAAGATATCCAACTATTTTTCATTCAAATTAATTTCCCAATTAATATTAATTAGGCTTTATAAGCTTAAACTATCAAATTAATTTCCCACTTAATATTAATTAGGCCTAATAAGCTTAAACTATCAAATTAAGAGGTTTCTTAATTGTACAAAATTATTACAATCTAAATCTAACATGCAAAAATCCAAGGCTTAAAAACATTTTACTTTTATATTAAACGCTGCAAAAGAATTGACCAATAAACACTAAATAAAATTACGTAATGAAAGAGGAAGTGACGTACATTTGGTTTGGATAAAGGTTTGGCGGGAGATCCAAATGTCGATTTGGATTTGGGTTAGAGAATACGGTTTTAAGCGCCCTATCCAAATGGAGCCGATCCAAAAGTTTAGATTTGGATCATCGTCCAAATGATTTAGATTTTTAGAGAATAGGGTCCCTTTCAATTGGCTTCAATTGAAAACCTAGTTTAGTAATGTTTAAAGTCGTTATATTCGCGGTAAAACGACTACCTAACCCATACCACTAAAAAGTGGTATGTTCCACAGTTTCAGGGTAAACTACGCATTTATTGTAATTAAAACTATGAAAAACAATGCTTAAAATTAATTGTTTTTAAAGAAACTTCAAAGGCACCAATTTAATGTTCAACCTTCCATTTAAACCAGTTTTAAGACCTATCGAGCATATGGTCTTCAATAAATGGTCGAGAAATTTCTCGTTTTTGGCTAAATGACTATAATTTTACGCAAATGAAAACCACTCTTAGCAACTTTATTTTCTATAGGAAAGACTATCTAAGAGAGCTACCGCTCTCTCATAATTCCTCAACTTTATACCCTCTATGTTCGTTCAAAGCTATATTCACAGCTGGGTTGGCGTGTGATCACTATCTTCTCGTTTCACCTCAAAAATATTCTTAGTTTGTCTTCATGACTTATACCATGATTCATGAGCAAGAGATTTCAAGAAGAACGCTATGCCTTTCATTTCGTCGTTCAAATTAAGTTTTATCTGTTAATAGGTCTAGTGATCCAAAATGTAAATAATTAGGGGCCGAGTTGAAATAAAATGTTTGTTTTGCTTTTCGTGTTTGTAATGAAGAGACGTTAATGGTTCAGAGTGAGCCGAAAGTTTAATTCACATTTAGCTAATCAGGTTTGGATTTTATATTAGAAGAAAGCATCATGGTGGTCATCAGATCAGTGACATGTCTGGTCGTAATCGGTTATGACTACGTAGAATATCGTTGAGGTGAAAAGAGAGGACAGTGTTTACACGGCAATCCAGATGTGAATGAATTTTGATCACAAAGGTTATATAGTTGAGGCGTGGACAATTGGGCCTTCACAAACACATAAAAGTAATATCTCAACAAAATTTACACTCTATTTTTTTCCACAAGGACTTATTTCTATGTGTACAAGACATATCCTTATTGGATTTAATACCTCGTCTGCTTTAATGTCTGCTAAATTAATTTTTATATTTACGGCGAAACTGGTTACAATCGTATGACTGTAAAGTTTACAGTTTTCTTACTGCTTTGTTACGGCAGAATAGTTGTTGTAGTTCTTAACTTCATAAACCTAACCGCCACTCTCTGCATGAATAGATGATAATATGATTATTTAAAATATTAAAAGCGCCCTCTGCGTATTATAAATAAAGTGGCGCCATCAAACGGACTATTAACTAGAGTCGGTTTAAATCAACCGATCTTGTACTGTCGGGAAACACCCAGTATAGTCATGAATTTTTCTCTAAACAACAAGCTGTTTCTTAACTCTTCTTTCTATTAACTCCCATGGTTGGTTCCCAATTGACGGAAAACTTACGAGCTGCGTGAAAAAAAATTGCACTATACGCCAGTCTCCAAAGGAAAAATGTTAACTTGGTTCACACATACGACTGAATTCCTAAAAAAAGTTAACTTGGGCCTTCACCTTTGATTTTTCCTTTTTAGCAATTTAATTAAAGAAAAAGTGCAGGTAACTTTACATTATAACTTTAAAATAATGGTATTTTCAAAATATAAAAGAAATATGGAGCGCAAATAAATGATCGTTTATTACAAAATAATAAGCATTTAATTTGACAAAAAACGAGGACTACTGTGCCATCATAGGTAAACCGAACCGCTTAACCTTATTTTCCTCAGCCTGTTAGAATTCAACCAATAAAGTAATCCTCGTTTTTAACATTAATTAAATGTTAATTATTTTGTAATAAGAGATAGTGTTCATACGGGGTAAAACTTTAATCGGGGTCGGGGTCGGGGTCGGGGGCAGGTTATCCCCGAAAAAAACAAGTCGGGGTCGGGGTAGGACATCGCATGCTGAAAGTTTGGAAAAATGATAAAAAAAATCGTTAAATTTCTGGGTGTTTGGAAAGAAGCTTTATTAATATACAAATTCGAACTGTAAAAAAGCCCAATAAATTCCAACTTTCCGAGCTACGCAGCTACGATTCCCACGAAAGACCACTGCCATTACAAAAGACGGGGGAGGGCCGCCGATCTACGAGAGGGTGGATGGTGAACTTTGGAATTTTGGTGACTGTTTTTACTATATTTTGTTTTTTGTTAGTTACCCCCTTTCCCTTTTTTCATAAAGGAGAAGCGGAGCACTTATTTGAGACGAATGAGATGATTGTTTTTGGCGCAGGACAAAAAATAGTTTGCTAAAAATAACCTAACCAAAATCTAACCCCGAAAAAAACCCCGACTACATTTTACATGTTAGGTACCGGGGTCGGGGTCGGGGGAAAAAGTCGGGGATCCCCGGTTTTCGGGGTCGGGGTCGGGGTCCCCGTACGAACACTAATAAGAGATCATTTAGTTTTTAATATTTTTTCTTTCATATTTAGAAAAAAGCCCTTCTTTAAAGGTATAATGTTATGTTGCCTAAAATTTTCACTTTAAGCTTCTCGTGTCGTGAATCCCATTTTGATGCTTCTTTTAAAAAATAATCACAAATATATGATGTGTTTTAAAAGGTGTCCCTTGTATGAGCTGTTGCCAAAATAGAAATCGCATTTCCAAAAAAACCAACGGCGTAGTTCAAAGCTTCAGTTTTAAAAATAGTGGCTGCGACTTGAGATATAGCAGTGTTTAACTCGAATTTTGAACAAGTTTACCTTATCTATTAAGTACATTTAGATCATCATACACATCAATTTTGAACAGTTTACCTTATCTACTAAGCACATTTAGATCATCATACACTATTCTAACCAAAACTTACCTAACCTTATACTATTTTGGTTTTACAACAAAACCTAACCTAACACTAATGGTGTTCAAATAAAAAAATTTACCTTGACCTAATAATTTTTGGGTTCATAAAACAAAACCGAACCTGATCTGTTAATACTGGAGTTCAAATAATCAAACCTCACCTTACCTAACACTATTGAGGTTGAAATTGCAAAAACTAGCATGATCTTATACTATTTTGTTCAACTAAACTAACAAATCCTAACCTGACCTAAGGTAAGTATGGTTAAAATAACCAAACCTAACCTCCAATGCTATTCAGCTAAGCTAACAAAAGCTAAACTGACCTAATGGGTTCGAATAACCAAACCAAACCTAACCTCACTTCACATAACCTAATCAAACATTATATTGTTACAAAAAAACAAATTTAACTTTATTAACTCACCTAACCTGAGGCTATCAATGGTAAAAATAACCAAATTTCACTTAACCTAATACTAATGGGGTTCAAATACCCAAATCTAACCTAACCTAATATAAGACTATACTGGTACAAACAACCAAATATAACCTGTCTTAATTAACCTAATCTTAACTAGTTCTATTTGAGTTCAAATAACCAAACCTATACCATCATAAACGACTATAGTTTTTCACATCCCGGTTGTGCTGCTCTTTAAGGAACTTCTTTATAAAGAACAGACATTTTCACCAGTAGAGCGAGGGTGAAAAGGGGGTAAAATTTTCGATAGATGAGTGTTGTATAATGTAGAAACTGAACTGAATTGACTTGTATGATAGAACTGAACTTGGTAGACTTCAGGGTGGGAAATAAGGATTATTTAAAACTGGGCATTAGGCCAGAGACCCCCCCTGGTCTGGAATAAATAAACTGGTCCATGACCATTGACCAGGCCGCTTCGTCTGCTAAACTAAAGAAGTGGATAATTAAAATAGTTGAGATAATGTCTGGACTCTGGTTACCCTTGAATTTTCTTAGTGGTCCCGTGGACTACTGACCCCCCCTCCGATTTAATTTTTAAACTGGTCCAGGTAATTTTGAATCTGGTCATTTGCCCTGTGCCACCGCCTTATTTCCCACCATAGCCGACTTGTATTAATAAAGGCCTATAGGTGATCCTCGGTTTTTTTCTGATATTGGCAATGGCCGTCGTGATCTGCCGCCGCTAGATGTCGTTCTTTGGGGGAAAATATTGTGGCGGGAACTTCAAAACGAATGAAAATGCCAATAGGAGAAAGCTTACTTTTTGTCTTGAGGTTGGGTATTTTTTTGAATAAAGTAAGGCAGTTTTTTTTTAGAAGTAATACATTTACTTGATAACAATAAAGTTGTCTTTATCTCATTTAAAGTGCGTTTAGTAAAGTATGTTTTCTACTTTTCTATCACAGTATAATGTAATATTTTCAAAATAAGTGTTTGGATTAGTACCTAACAAATGAAATATTTTGAATCACATTACAACCTTGCATTTTTTCGGGGGATCATTAGGGGTTTGACAAGCTTATCTAACATAATATCACATAAATCTGGGAGCACGGCAGTGCTCCCAGCCTAGTCGAGCACTGACATCCTTTTCTCGAAGCAACTCGTGGTACTTTTAAGCCCACTGTAACTTCGTGATGGGTACAGGTAAAAGCCTGAAATTTTGCTTGCCGCGAGGACTGTCAATCGTAGCTATAGTTTCCAAATTTCAAGTTCCTACCCTATATACTTTTCGAAATATCGCTGGTGAAATTTACCTTATTTTGTCACTCACTCACTCACTCACCGATCATCAAAATTCTAAGGTACTTCTAGAGGAGGTAGAAACTTAAAATTCAGGATTTAGTTTTCATTTATTTTTTAAAGCACAGAAAAATTAAAACATCCCGAAATTTTTATAAAATTGTTCTTTAATTCTTTATTTTAAAACTAGATGGCGCTGCCGTCTTTTCAACACAAATAGTGTGTGTTCTTGATGAAAGGACGTAATGGTCCAAAGTTAACCGAACGTTAAATATATATTAAAGCTAATAGGAGTAGTAGTTTAAAAGAAATGTGTCGTAACTGATGCTACATTCTTTTATTAGGATATCGCGTACAATCTTTAATGCATATTCTCTGCGGGTCGAAAGGGGTAATTCAACGTAAATATGGACAAACATTAGCGATTATATTGGCAAACGAAGTACCACGAGAGGGTCTTGTTTTAATATAACTACCGAAGTATAACGAGAGGGTCTACAAAAAGAAGTGAGATCCTATGAAAAACATTAACATGTACAAAAATGGGCCAAGCCTCGCTTCGTGCCCTCTCCGCCGTAAAACGTTCTGAGATCCCATGTAGAGCCAAGTCTGCCTTTTGTTCTCATTCAATCGCCAATTGAACAATTATGTTATAAATTAAGTCCTTTTCCTAATTAATAACCAATATTCTTTGACTCTATCATTATTATACATCTTTGTTCGTATCAAAAATATCGTGACTTGGCAATCGCAGATAAGTAATATTAAAAGGAAGTCGAGGGGATATTCACTAAATCGTTGCCGATTTTAAAATAATCGAAGGGATATTCACTAAATCGTTTATGGTCGAGGGGATATGTAGAAGTTTATAAGATGAGTCATGCACAACCCTATGTACAAATTATATGGTGAGTTATGCATAACCCTATTTACTAGTTTATAAGGCGAGCTATGCATAACCTTATGTACACCTGCGCTTGCCAAGTCACGATATTTTTGATACGAACAAAGATGTATAATAATGATAGAGTCAAAGAATATTGGTTATTAATTAGGAAAAAGACTTAATTTATAACATAATTGTTCAATTGGCGATTGAATGAGAACAAAAGGCAGACTTGGCTCTACATGGGATCTCAGAACGTTTTACGGCGGAGAGGGCACGAAGCGAGGCTTGGCCCATTTTTGTACATGTTAATGTTTTTCATAGGTTAATATATACATATAACAGTAGGATTGAAAAAGTTTACTAACTTATTGCGTTATTGCATACTTTAAAATACAGTATTTTGGCGAGGTAGAAAAGTTAAGGGTTCTTTAACAAAACCAGATACGAATCCTACGATGATTTATAATTTGTAATCTAATATAGTTTTGATTTGTAATTATAATTTTTTATTTGGGGTTCATGTAATTTGGCAAACGCTGTGAAAATGTCTATATTTACCAAAACATTACTGGGGGTATTTTAGGGCAAGGATGATGGGGGTGGATACGAAATCTGAGAGAAATACGCGTCTTAACTGCGGAATCGATTGGGTCTGGTGGGACGCTGAAAATGGGGAAGGAATAGGTATATATTAATTTATGTGATATTTTGTTAGATAAGCTTGTCAAACCCCTAATGATCAACTATGCCAAAGATATAAGTGACGTTGAAGAAACAGTCAAAACGTACAAATAAAAACCTTTACCCCGATAATATGCAAAGTTGTAATGTGATTCAAAAAATTTCATATGTTAGGTACTAATTAAAACACTTATTTTGAAAATATTACATTGTACTGTGATAGAAAAGTAGAAAACATAGTTTCCTAAACACACTTTAAATGAGATAAAGACAAATATATTGTTATCAAGTAAATGTATTACTTCTAAAAAAACTGCCTTACTTTATTCAAAAAAAACCCCAACCTCAATACAAAAAGTAAGCTTTCTCCTATTGGCATTTTCATTCGTTTTGAAGTTCCCGTCACAAAATTTTCCCCCTAAGAACGACATCTAGCGGTCGCAAAATAATCGGTATGCCGCCCCATTGGTAGCTTCCTACCTATAGGCCTTTATTAATACAAGTCGGCTATGTTCCCACGCTTCTTGGTACCTTGGGCAGGCCTATATAAGAAGAGTACGAGCTAACAAGGAGTTAGTCATCACCTGTAAATATGTTAGTACCAACACTGAATAAAGTCGATATTATTACGTTTTAATTAGTTGTGTTATTAAGGAGCCGATAACACATCATGGTGTCAGACGTTTGTTCGACCGGTTTATAAGTTGGTTTTCTTTCTTTCTTCCCGCGCCCTGCGTTCGCGTCTCGCGTTACGATCGACCGAGGCTTAGTGTGGTTTTGCCCGCGCTGTGGACTTGTATCTCACATTCGCGCGTCTTATATCAGGGATAAGGGAGTTGAGATGGATTGGAAATGATGATGGGCGACCTGCGGCACCGTATCTCTCCCAATGTACCTCGCGCACGCCCCTACCCTTCGGTAGGCGATTGCTAAGTGCTGCCGCGTAGCGCCATTTTATTTGTATGAGAGCTAGTTTCTATTTTTAAGATAGAGGGAGCGCCCTTTACAATTTCATCCAGTACGAGTGACGTACGACCCTACCTAACCGCTGAGGATGCTGGGAGGACTACGGTGCCGTAGGTGGGGGTACACAGTCAACGCTATAGGTTTGGGGGTTTCCACTCCATTCCTCTCTCTTTCAAGCATATATCCTGAGTCGTGTTAAACCCAGTCAATTAAAACCTTCATGGCTCCACCAGCGTATCCAACCGTTGCGGCAGTGGCACCGGCAGCTTTTAAACCCTTACCCTGCCGCGTAGTAGCTCATAAAAGTGTTAGCGAATACTTTTCGCTCTGTTAATGTTACTCATATTATTTTCTTGGTCTTCAGTCTATAGACTTTGCAGTAAGAAATAGATAATAATAACATATTCTCAGACTTCATTCGAAATTTTGTAGTTCATTACCATTGATTTGAGAATTTTTAATATTCCGGGCCTTATAAGTAAACGTGTAATTCCGTAGTTGTCTATTAATTTGTAGAGAGTGCTCCCATCGGTTGATAGTAAATGGTCACCCTTGATAAGTGTAAAAAATCCACTCTAAATATAGTCAAAGATTTAAAAATTTGGTACTTTTTACCTCAAATAAAACAGTTTTGTGTCGCATCAAGAGAGGCATGTAAATTAGAGTATTGTGACTAGCTACCCATCCTAAATTTGACGTTGTAAAGAAAGTTTCGTTCTCTTTATCGGTTAGCAAATTCCTAAATAAAGTTCTTATTCAATTATAAATATCAAAAGAAATGTATTATAACAGTGAAAGGGAAAGAAATCCACAGAAGTTATATCCCTTAATGAAATATACACTGTGTCTTTGTCCGTTTATTATTATTATTTTTTAATCTGGAAAATGTTCCATAACTAAAAATGTTCACTGCTTAAGCAAGTAAAGATAACTATACCCGTATATAAAATTATTAACTTTAAGAGAATAGGACAGAGTAGTAATATTTTCGATATCAACGGCGTCGATTTATATTACAAACTGCGGAACAGGAAAATATGGTCTCGCTGATTTGGTTGCGGGACTAATTGGTCTCACCGATTTGGTCTTGGTACCATTTGGTCTCGGGACGTTTTGGTCTCCGTACTATTTGGTATCGTAATTTTTTTGCCTCGGGACCATTTGGTATCGTGATTACTTGGTCTCGGGACCATTTGGAATCGTGATTACTTGGTCTCGGGACACAGAACTTTCACATATATTACATGAAGCATTTTAGAGAAAAACAATACACCGCGCTTCCTTCGAAGCAAGCTGGCCGCAAGTTTTGTTAAGATTGCGTAATGTGGAACATATGTACCAAAACCTTTACCTCATTCGCATTGTAAAATTCATGAAAACTATAAACGTTCCTAAATGTTGTTATCATTACAAATTTTTTATCTTCAAAAAAGAAACTACTTTTCCAAAAGGGGGTACATTTTTATTTAAACTTTTGAAGAATGCTTTTGAAAGCATTAGCTTTATATAAATATTTGTCTTGTGCAAATTTGGATTTATGCTCTTCTCGAAAAGGAAATATTGGAAAATGTGTATTTTGCGAATATGACCATCACTTATTCGGGTATGTTGGCTAAATTGATATAAATTTCTTTGCTTGTGTCTTAGTATAACTGGTTCGAATATGTTTTATCAAATTGTAAATCGAATTATGATTTTGCATAAAAACAAACAACGAAATAAACCACTTTCTGACACACAATTACTTAAGATGACAGTTACTTTATAAAGTATGGGTGAACCTTCATCTTGGTGGGCTCTGTTTGACTAGAAAGTTCATGACTTTCCCGAGTGTTCTGAATATTTATTTATTTATTTATACAATACAATTGCCCACAGAGCCAGCTGAGTGGCTTAAGCATGAGCAGCAATAATAACATGCGTTTCCTATGAGAGATAACAGAATATATATATATACATTTTTAAAGAGAACAATTAAGTAAAGATACAATTGAAATTGGAGGCAAGTATGACGAAACAACCGATCAAGAAACTAAGCTAAGGTAAAGACTTAAAATACTCGGATGATTTACGGCGAAATTGGGACTTATTGGTAATAATAACGAGATCAGGGGGTAAAGAGTTCCAGTCATCAATGACGGCAGTAGTAAAATGAGTTTGACGATAGGTAGTTAGAGCCCTAGGCTTAAATAATTTGTGAGAGTGACCACGGGTGCGAGTGCTTGAATTACGGGTAAAATAGTCGGAGAATTCAGAGGCAAGGTGACCATGAATAAAGTCGTGAACGAGGCAGAGATTATTAATTTTGAGGCGGTTGGGGACAGGGTCAAGGTGTAGTAATGAGAGCCTAAGCGGGGCTGGGCGATTGCAGATTTGATTGGGGAGCTTCGAGTGGGGAAGTGAACCTGTCGTGTAACTTCGTGATTAACAGCATAATTAGCAATATTTTATGCGAATATAGTGTAACAGTATTTTTTGAAACTATCCCTTTAAACTGGCACTCCCCCTTTATTTTTCTAACCTGGCTGGTTTTACCGATTTTACCGTGAAGTGTCTTCACTATTCAAAGTTTAAAACTCTGACGTCAATGGAAAAGCCGAAGAGTTTAGAAACGTTCACATCGTGAAGATGGACCCACGAGTGGGCCACTTGCTTGTGCGCGAAATATAAACTCCCTCGTGGTATAAAAGGGGTCCCTGACCTTTGTCAAGCTCTCTCTCTGAGTCTCACCCTGCTCTGTCGCTGCACTTGGGCTCTACGCCCTCGAGTCTGGATCATTCGCCGCGGTTATCGTGAAGTCTCCGGACTTACAAATTACCAACGCGCCGCACCTGGACGAATGTACATTTCGCGCCGTGTGGGTTTTTATTTAAATTATACCCAGCCAGGGTTACTTTAATTTTATTTCAATTATTAAAACTATTATTATTAATAATATTTCAATGACGAAAGTAATTTAAAAAAACATTCGTCATAGAACTATAGAAAAAATCATCCTGCATCAAATATTTATTAATAAAAACTGTCTTACTGTACACAAAGATGCCAAAAGTAAAGATATTGAAATTATCATTTGTAAAGACATTTTTATAAAACACCGATTATTTAAAAAATTCTTATCTTAGTTTATTCTCCAAAATTCCTTTAATAAAAACGTTTTATTATGAAACATGTTCATCTGACTTCATCATTTCAAAGTAGTTGGCGTATGCGTTTTATATTCTCTTAAAAAAATTTAAAGATAGGTATAAGTATTCGGTCCTATAAGGGAGTATAGGACGGAAAGAAAATCGTTGAAAGCTGATAAAGTCAGTATGAAAACTTAATCGTTAATTTTAAAGTTTTCGAAGTTTGAAAAATTGACGTGTTGCATAGCTGTCAAATTTAAATTCATCAAACCCATTTTTCAGATATCTGAGTATATTAAAAGCAAATGTCAAAAATTGTACACCAGTATCCCTTAAAATATGTATACAAGAAAATGCCATTCTTTAATGGAACTACTTTTCCTAGAAAACTACATGTGTAAATAATGTTGAAAAAATTCTTCTGCAATGAAATTTTGGTGAAAAAACCAAGATATGAATTAATTTTCAATATTTAATGTTTTACAATCATGAAATGGTTTAGAGACTAGTTTACCAAGCCTTTGGAGAGAAGAACCGGCACTTATTTTAGTCTTAGTGTGTTTCTCGTCCATTAGATAACGCGTTTGAATTAACAAACCATCTATTATACTATAAGTGTCAATCCTGATTCCTTGACTTGACAATAAACCGAAAGTCAAACTATCTTTGCTTTCCTGTTATTTTCACTTACAAATCACAGAAGAAGCGAAAGTTATACTATTTGAGTGGCTTCGGGCTTAGTTTTCACAGTAAAAGCGATAGTCCTTTTATTTATTGAGCGTTACATACCTATATAAGTACTAACAGAAACAGATGCTAAAGAAGTGCCATACATATTTTTATTAGGCTAACAAAAGGTCTTATTTACCAAGACCTAAAACTTCTTTACAAATAAAATGCATACATAAAATTAAAATGGCTGGTATTCCCAATGTGCTGGCTCGCTTCGACAATCTTAGAAAAACGTGCTAAGCTTAGTGTCAGGGGTTCAACATCCTAAACATAATCCAAGGGTTGTACTCCAATATCAAAAAATTTTCCATGGGGTCTACCCTAAATATAAACAACTTGCCCTCTCCCTCTTCGGCCAAGAGGTTAACGAGGGCTAGTTTTTTTGGAAGAAAAAAGGAGAGAAAAGGGTTAGGCCTACGGTTTAGAGTGTACGAGAATTTAGTAAGAGTCGACTCTTGGAGTACGCGACCATCCCCAAATTCGGAAACCAACGAGGAGACGAATTTTAAAAAGCCCCAACGGTCAAGGCTATGCTCCCGGCAACGATAAAGCGGACCATCAAAAAGTGCGCGAATGCATGTTAATGGACGCGATCGAGTTCCACCCTCCCGGCCTTGAAAACCAACAAATACGGTACCGTACCAATTTAATTAATGGGAACCAGCTAACCCACAGTAACATTATGTTTAAGTTAAGATAGCGTTAAGTATTTCATTTGTGTTTATGTTTAATCAGTATTTATGTTTAGGTTAAAATGGTATTTAATTTGTTTTTAGGTAATGGAAGTTTCAAGTATTGCTTTTAATGTTAAGTGTTTTTTTAACTATTTAAGCATTGAGTTAAAAATTTATCATTGCCAGTTCCCCAGAAAAACCAACATTCCCCTTATATTAACTGTTTTAAATAAAAGTAAAAAGGTGTCACAAGACTTTTGCGCAAGCAGAGGTGTACAAACAGAAGTCATATACTTGTGCAAAAACAGATGTCATAGACTTGTGCAAAAACAGATGTCGTAGACTTGTGCGCAAACAGATGGCATAGACTTATGCGCAAACAGCAGTTATAGACTCGTGTGCAAACACATGTCAGAGACTTAATTGTGAGCAAGCAGATGTCATAGACTAGTGCGCAAAACGATGTCAGAAACTAGTACGCAAACAGATAATATAGACGTGTGCACAAACATGTGTAGACCGCTCTCTTATAACATTTCGGCCATAAGGCTTTATGAAGAAACCCTCGTATTATTTTCAAGCAACTAAACGTTAAACACGATGGTCCCGGAGAGACAGTGACCCCTTTAGGTTTCTCAAAGTTATCTTATTTCCGTCTCTACTTGGAAGATTGCAGACATAATAACTCTCTCAGTAAAACAAACATAACGAAAACAGACTGCATATTGAGACGCAACCCTCTCATTCTTTCTATAGGTGTCTCCTTGGCATTAGAAACCTTTTTATTACTGTAAGCTTGGTAAGATCATATGGAATATGAACACTTGCAATAATTTATAAAAAATACACCAAAAAAAACAGAAAATTACCTTTAGATGATGAATAATATGAGATATATAACCAAAATTGATTTCTGACTCATAAGAGCTAAAGATATCTTATACCAAAGAAGCTATAATAAACAGAATAATTAAAGCATATAATATGAACATAAGTGCTCTCACTTAGACCACAAAAGTAATATTTAGCTGGAATAATTAATATATAAATCAAAGTAGTAAATTGTTCTCTTGCCAGAGCGAGAGTCAGCAAGAAAAGGTTGGAAAGAGGCGGAAAAAAGCCAAATAGTTCCACCCTACTGGAAATCCGGGAGCGGAAATAAGCAAAACACTTCCATTCTCCAGGAAATTGGGGAGTGGAAATAAGAAAAACACTTCCAGTCAGAAGGAAATTCAGAGTGGAAATAAGTAAAACACTTCCAAGGTATCCAGGGGCTCTATTCTCAAAAAATTATTAGGATCCCAGATCCAAATCTAAACATTAGGGTTCGTTCCTTTGAAGAGGTTGCTAAAAACCGAATTCTCTAACTCAAATCCAAATCGACATTTGAATCTCCCGCCAAACATTTATCCACACCATATGTAAGTTACTTACTCTTTCATTAGGTAATTTTACTTCATCATAAATTACTCTAAGGCTATAAATTAATTATCTAAGATAAATTAATTACCCCATATATTTAAAATTGGAATTGAACTCATTATTGAAGTTATTTGGTTTAACATGTAGTTTTGGCCAATAACATATAAGATATCCGTATAGAAGTAACATTAAAAAATTAAAAGAAGCTGCCAGTTTTTGTATCAGAAAAATAGAAGATTTATCTTCTTTTGAAACTTAACACGAGAAATTTAAATTAAAGAATAGCTTAATATCTTTTCCAGTAGTGAATTGGTGGATATTGATATTTTAGTTTCACTGAGTTTAAACCGTTCTCTTGGAATATACTTCAATTTTAACTTCTTGTGGTACTTAGATGATTTTTAATTTTATAAATTTAAATAAATTGAAATCACACCTTCTTAATATAAATGGACATCGCTTATGTCGAAAATCAAACTCATTTAGTTTTTAAGAAGTTCAGATTTGAGTAAATTTCTCCTCTTGGAGCACGTGCTTGAAATTACACTTTCAAATTCTGTATCTATTAATGGGAAGCTGTATTATGTATCATACAATCGTGTATCAATTCTCTGTGGTGAACGGTTTTTGCATTCAAAATTAAAACAAATGAAAGGACAAAGACATTTTAAAAAAGGTATATACTGTGGGTTCTATCGGTGATTCTGATTGGAAAATGTTCTGTGACCTTACCGCACCAGTTACCGTTTTGAAGTTAGTGTTTTACGGATGACACCTAAAAATGTATTATGAAACTGAAAGACAATTAAATGAAATGCAATACTTCTACCTATGAAATTCAATGGATCATCCGTAAATTACAATCATAACTTGAAAATGGCGGCTCGGATGGCAAAATTTCATAGAGCAAAATGGACTCAAAATCGCTCATAAAACCCGCTGTGGGAATACCACGTATGTGTACTTACGAGTCACTGATGAGTCTAGTGGCATACCCTCCAATTGAGTGGACTATACCCTAAAATATTTAGAAAAGCATTTCAGATATTAAAACACATATCTTTCTCCTCGCATGAATTACAATACCGCACTAAGAAAAATTCAATCACGTTATTAAGGTTAGGAGGACATAGCTTCAGTCTCAGGTTCTATGTTAGACACTTTTTGGGGAAATGTTTGGTTCTAAAACTGATACAGATCGAACTCTAGCAATTTAATATTAATTTACTATTTGCATATATGATTGTTTTACTATAAAATTAGTTATCACTGAGTCATATATGTTCAATCAGTCAATTATGACGAGCTTTACTGTCACGAAGTCTCCAACGATTTTGTAACGTGAACGAATTACTTATACCAACTTTTGGTTTCCCAGTAGAACCTGAAGTATATAAAACAAAGATAGGCGAGGTAGCTTCAACAGCCACACAGTTTGGTTCAGGTTTAGAAGTTCTCAATTTCAATTCCCAATCATGATCTTTTCCAACTGTCATCATCACTGGAGGCTAGAATTCAAGAACAACAATAAAAGAAAAACGAGATTTGAACTGTTAAGACCCGTACAGACAAAGAAATCTCAAACAAGATTTCTGCTATTTCAATCTTTTCAGCTTAGAAACATATGGATGAATAATTTCCAAAGTTTCATTGAATTCAATTAATATTAAGTATTACTTCTTGTACTTTTTAGTACTACATACTTAAAATTAGTAAATTACATCCTTTTATCCGGTTGGACTTACGTGGTTTTATCCTGGCTAAAATCATAGAGAAGCGTACTGTTTGACATACGTTGTTTTAGAGCGAATAGAGCGAAGTTTTTTGTTGAGACAATACGTCGTGCTTGTTGCACCCGGGTCATGTACCACACGCGATGTTGCAAACTTCCACTCCGCAGTTAAGCCAAAATCTAGTTGATGGAAACATAGATTGACCAGTTTTTTTCCTGTGAGGCGGCTTCATCTCTTAAACCGTTTAATTGTTGCAACTGTCGAAAAGTGCTTATCAATTCCGATAATTTTACGAAAGGGTGGACAGTGACGGCTCCATGATGAATTTCATCAGACACAATGCAGAAACTAAATGCGTTGATGGTATATCATCAAGCCATTACTTGAATTTTAAAATCGACCAGAAAGGGTATGGTGCATTGAGATGTATCCCAATGGCAACCGTGAACGGCATCCTGTACGACAAACGGAAAGTTTTCCGCGAAGTCAAGCAATATTACTTGTAGTAGTCTTTTAATTCTCTCAAATATTTGGGTTGAGTCTTGGCTACGAAGTGTTGTATGGAAAAATACATTTAATGGTATATTCGGCCCAGCAAATCGCTTAGTGTTTAGAGCTGCTCTTCAAAACACGGTTGAAAAGCAAATCATAACTTCACCACTTGATCAACGGGATACTGAACACATTGATGGAAATGATTTCATCTATGTGATAAAAGATGATGTTAAAACACAGTTTCATTGGCAGAAACATTCTCTAAAGCTTCAGCTGTGGTTGGAACTAAAAGTCATCATAAATGGACTTCGTATGTATTGTATCTTTGGTCATCAATTTTGTTCGACAGTTACAGTCTACCAACCAGAGGTCAAGTAGATGAAAATTCCGATATTCTTGGTTTTGAAGATATTGCCATCGGTGTTTGATGAAAAGCCGTATGTTGGCCATACAACAAGCCATCAAAGAAAAGCTTGACTTTCTTAGCTGTAAGAAATGTGATAAAATTAACTGCGAAGTATCATGGCAGGCGAAAAAAGGTTTTGTACCAATAAATTGAAATTTACACATTTTATCTGCTCCTGTCTAAATATCTCGTACTCGAGGCTTACAAAATAAAAAATTCCTAAAATTTGTTTCTATTATGCTCAAACCCTCTTTGAAAAACGGACAGAGGGATGCCAGATTTATAACCTTGAACTCGCCAAAATAAAATTCGAAACAAGCCCAAAAAACCGCCAATCGATAATTCGAAAAGCAGTCCAAAAACTGACTAAGATCTAGATTTGGAATAAATTTCAATGCATATTGCATACTAACACCATTTATGATATCCAAAACGAAATGAAGCTATTTATAAATTGACCAATTATAAGCTGCTAAAAATCTGACAGTACTATTTGTTGGCTTCTTGGGAATTCTAATGATCTTGGCCTCTTGGTGGTATTTTAAGTACTGACCGCCAAAGAAAAACCCCCACAAGCCCAATTTCCAGCCAACACTTTTATTTCCAGGAATATTTTAGAGAAACCCAATTGGCGGCTTTCCAGCCCAATATGACATCCCTGTAATAAGATTTTTACCTCTTCGAATAAAACTGATTCATTAGATTTTTTTCAAACGTCAGTTTTTTGTGAAAATGTGAAATCGTGAATTTAGTGTCTTAGGAAGTAAATAGCAGGGTCCATTTATATATGAAAGGAAAGCTTTTTTAAGCATCTTTAAAAATATGTTGTAACGGCCATATCGCAAACGCGAAATGGCGTTACCCCTGGTAGGCCGTTGCTCCTCATAACGTTAAAATTAGCGAGCTTGGGGTTCAGCGGAACGAGCATACGCTTGTAAAACTATCATGGGGGTCTAAGAAAGTCCTAGTGCACCGTGCAACTGTCCTCGTCGGAATCCCGACAGAGACTTAACCCCTTGACCAAAAATCAAGGGGGAAGGAACCCTTAGACCCGACTCGAGACCCTGTGTCTATAAAAGGAGGGGCCGGGGACCAGGAGGATATCTTTATCTTTTGGCTGCTCACCGAAGAGAGGAAGCTCTGCTTTTTACCTTGTATTTTATTTTGTACTTTTTATTTTAAACTTTAAACGATGATTGGGTGAGTGAGAATAAATTATTGTATTGAAACAGTGCTGTATTACTCTAGGGTAAGCCTACCAGTTTTGTAGGGCTTACAATGTTATCAATTAATGGAATACTCTCCCTCGTAAACTACCGATCTTTAACGCTAGATATAGAGACCTTCAGGGAGCGTGTACGTTTTATTTGAAATATTTACATCAGCCACCATTGACCAATTGAGTCAAGTGGTACAAAGACCTTACACAGGGGCGTGCCAACTACGGGGCCAGCGAGGGCGAAGGCCCCCGCTCTGGTGACTGAGTCTTTATAGTACAAAAGTTTTCATTACCTAGTGTACAATTGTTGTACAAGTGAGAGAAGTCAGTTTTTGGAAGTGATTAAGAAAATACAGGTTGTAATCATTAACATGTTTGTAATACTCATAAATAAAACATTTCAAGTTCTACAATTTTTACTCCGTGTAGTTATGTAATAACCAATGGAGTTATGCGCTGAAGCCCAGTTATTTAGAGTGATCAATAGTGGATGAGAGGCAGGCCCGGATCAAGCCAATGCGGGGCCCAGGGCAGATTGCTAACGCGAGGCCCCTGATTTTTAGTATAGGTGAAAAATTCTATATTTATTTATTAATATCGAAATCATTGACAAAATTCTCGAGGCTCGAGGACTTTATCTTTATGTCAGAATGTCGTCTGCTTATAATATATAGGTTCCACACATAATTGTGGCATGGTCTAATAGATCACGCATTCCCGCTTCACAAAACTGCCAGCGCATTGTCTGCATGGGTTATGACCATTCACGAACGCTTATAATTCTCGTTCTTGGGAAAGTTTTTATGTGGCCTTTACAAGCTCAATGTTTTGCGCCATTAAATGGGGGACATCTAAAAAATTCATCGTCTTAAAAATTATTCCCAAGACTTTTTACTAATTTACTCCGAAATCCATCAAGATGATTAAAGCTCAATATTGTGAAAAAAACCTTAGAACTTTATTGGACAAATATATTGATTAAATTCAACATGATATATTCAATTGTATTGAATATGTTTTGATCACAGTAAAATTGTTGATGTTGAGTTCTTAGACCGGGTACAATTTTATTGTCCAAACATTACATATAAAGCGTCAAATACACAAACTTTAATGTTATTCAAAAGCGAAATATTGGTCAATTGTTCGAATAACATTTTGCTCGATAAAACTCGTTCAGATTTTTTTACGCAAGTATTGTCCAAAATTTACCCTAAATGATGATCAATTTCCAAAAAAAAAAATATTGTGGCAATATATTTGAAATTTGCACAAAGGTTAGTCTGGATAACATTTTATTTATACTTCGTAACTTAAACAACGAGCCCTACGTTGCCAATTATTGAGCGTATACGGTCCCCTTAAGTCCAGTTTTCATTGCAACATGGGCTTTCTATTATGATCCCAGTGGTATGTTAATGTAAAAAACGTGGGGCCCGTTGTTTTAGTTACAAAGTAAAAGTAAACGTTATCCAGACTAACTTTTTCTGCAAAGTTCAAATCCACAATATTTTTTAGGAAATGGAACATCATTTGCAATAAATTTTGCACAATGTTTCCATAAAAACCTGAAAATACATATTGTACGAGTTTCTTATTGCTCAATGTTATTTGAACGATTGAACGATATTCCGCATTCGAATAACATTAAACTCTGTGTTTTTGACACCTAATATGTAATCTTTGGACAATAAAATTGTACCCGGTCTATGGACTCAACATCACAGTTTTATTGTGACAAAAATAAATTCAATATAATTCAAATATTTTGTGGAATTTAATCAATATACTTGTCCAATAAATTTTTAAGGGTTTTTTTTTCTAAATATTGGCCATTCAACATAATGTTTGGTTTTAATTTGCACAACAAGAGAAAAGTTTCGGAATAATCTATAAGATGATGAATTTTATAGATGCCCCCCTCAATTTGTGCAAACTATTGAGGCTGCATAATCTGAATTCTCGAACAGTTCCAATTTTTGAAATAAATTGAAAGGAAAAATTTTCCAATTCTGAAACGGCCCGGGACGGGGGACCTTTGATATTTAGCGGGGCCCCTCCCAACAGCGGGGCCCTGGGCAGCTGCCCGGTCTGCCTTATGGGCGATCCGGGCCTGATGAGAGGAAAAGTATGAAAATGGCCAAAAGTCGCGTGTCATCAGAGTTTCGCCGTAGTTGACCGTTTTATTAGCGTAGTTATACTGGGCCAGTTCACTCCCTTAAAATAGGTCTTGTGTTAATTCGCGTTTACGCGGTTACCGTAGTCTGCTATTGTGTATGCTATAGCTTCCTCGATTTGTGTTTGTAGTCAGGACAGAGTAGCTGGTAATGTTTTATAAGGTATTTGAAAGTATAATATGGATTTAAGTAAGGTTATTGAAGCCATAGAAGAGCACATAAAACTAGATACGTTTAAAACAAATCTCGGTAATTTAGCTATAGCGCGAGCAGCTTGCGTCGTGATGCGCGTGATCGAGTGGGCTATGGTTAAGCCAAGGAGCAAAAATGTCTGAACTACTTTCAGGCGAGAGTTTGCAAGTCCATCAGTCACTATAGGCCAGGACAGATAGGCTAAAATAGGGCTTGACCTAGAACATTTGAACATAAAATTGGTGTATGTGTTGTATTTGACCCAACAAAAAATACACTAAAAGTCCCCTGCTGTTGAGCGCGAGCCTTCGCCGCCATCTTAGAAAAAGAGCCGCCGGGAACGGAGCAGGACAATTTGGTCTCGCCGAATTGGTCTCGCCATTTTGGTCTCGCCGATTTGGTCGCGGGACTAATTGGTCTCACCGATTTGGTCTCGGTACTATTTGGTCTCGGGACTATTTGGTCTCGGGACTATTTGGTATCGTGATTATTTGGTCTCGGGACTACTTGGTCTCGGGACTACTTGGTATCGTGATTATTTGGTCTCGGGACTATTTGGTATCGTGATTATTTGGTCTCGGGACTATTTGGTATCGTGATTATTTGGTCTCGGGACTATTTGGTATTGTGATTATTTGGTCTCGGGACTATTTGGTATCGTGATTATTTGGTCTCGGGACGGTTTGGTCTCGTGATTATTTGGTCTCGGGGCGGTTTGGTCTCCTAATTAGTTGCCTCCTTTTCCAAAGCATTGGTCCCAATAATTCGTCGCCACCTTTTCCAAAATATTCTGCTATTAATTAGCTACCACCTTTTCCAAAACATTCTCCTATTAATTAGCTGCCACCTTTTCCAAAATATTCTGCTATTAATTAGCTGCCACCTTTCCCAAAACATTCTCCTACTAATTAGCTGCCTCCTTTTCCAAAATATTCTCCTAATAGTTAGCTGACACCTTTTCCAAAATATTCTCCAATTAATTAGCTGCCACCTTTTCCTAAATATTCTCCTATTAATTAGCTGCCACGTTTTCCAAAATATTCTGCTATTAATTAGCTGCCACCTTTTCCAAAACATTCTCCTACTAATTAGCTACCACCTATTCCAAAACATTCTCCTACTAATTAGCTGCCACCTTTCCCAAAATATTATCCTAATAGTTAGCTGCCACCTTTTCCAAAATATTCTCCAATTAATTAGCTGCCACCTTTTCCTAAATATTCTCCTATTAAGTAGCTGCCACCTTTTCCAAAATATTCTGCTGTTAACTAGCTGCCAACTTTTCCAAAACATTCTCCTACTAATTAGCTACCACCTTTTCCAAAACATTCTCCTACTAATTAGCTGCCACCTTTTCAAAAATATTCTCCTAATAGTTAGCTGCCACCTCTTCCAAAATATTCTCCAATTAATTAGCTGCCACCTTTTCCTAAATATTCTCCTATTAATTAGCTGCCACCTTTTCCAAAACATTCTCCTACCAATTAGCTGCCACCTTTTCCAAAATATTCTCCTAATAGTAGGCTGCCACCTTTTCCAAAATATTCTCCAATTAATTAGCTGCCACCTTTTCCTAAATATTCTCCTATTAATTAGCTGCCACCTTTTCCAAAATATTCCGCTATTAACTAGCTGCCAACTTTCCAAAATATTCTCCTATTAATTAGCTGCCACCTTTTCCAAAACTTTCTCCTACTAATTAGCTACCACCTTTTCCAAAACATTCTCCTTCTAATTAGCTACCACCTTTTCCAAAATATTCTTCTAATAGTTAGCTGCCACCTTTTCCAAAATATTCTCCAATTAATTAGCTGCCACCTTTTCCAAAATATTCTCCTATTAATTATCTGACACATTTTCCAAAATATTTCTATTATTGCTAATAAATTGTTCGTGGTAAGAGGCGGGCTTTTAATACTCATATAAATAATCTTCTTACCCCCAAACAATGTTGGGTTGGGTTAGGTCCCGAGACCCATTTGTCCCGAGACCCAATTGTCCCAAGACCCATTTGTCCAGAGACCCATTTGTCCAGAGACCCATTTGTCCAGAGACCCAATTGTCCCGAGACCCATTTGTCCCGAGACCCATTTGTCCCGAGACCCATTTGTCCCGAGACCCATTTGTCCCGAGACTCATTTGTCCCGAGACTCATTTGTCCCGAGACCCATTTGTCCCGAGACCCATTTGTCCCGAGACCAAAACGGCGAGACCAAATCGGCGAGACCAAATTGTCGCGTACCGGCCGGGAATGTCAGCATCAATGTATTCCACATTCTTCTTCAAAAATTACGAAAATTGGTGCATATTATGAATGTAACCACATGAACATCATAGTAAAATTTCACAGCTCTGTGTTTGACAGTTTGATCGCCATACTGGAAAATGGCCGCCGTGAATGCTACCCCTTCAACAAAAATCAACTGCGGGGACAGTACTGAATTTTATATAGCTGGACGGTTTTTTGGATAACCTGATTTGGGACCTTGGACCGTACCCTACAGTGCGAAATGTCCGCCCAGATAAGTGTCTTGCTATCCCAGTATCTATTCACGTTTACTACGGTTGATTGCAAAATACACTTAATGGATACGAAATTGGTAAGCGAATGGACAAGAAATTTGCAATCTAACGGTCATATAATCAGCAGGCAAATGAACACGAAATTGGTAGTCTAGAGGACACGAAATTTGCAATCAAACGGTCAGAAAATCGGCAAGTGGATGGACGCGAAATCAACTGGTAAACGGTTGTGAAATCGCAAGGTGAATAGACGCTAAAACGGCTTGCGGATGGACACCATGATGGCTGGCGAAAGGACACGACATCGGCTGGCGAATGGACGCGATATCGGCTGGTGAATGGACACGATATCGGCTGGTAAATGGACACGATATAGGCTGGCAAATGGACACGATATCGGCTGGCAAATGGACAGGATATCGGCTGGCAAATGGACAGGATATCGGCTGGCAAATGGACAAGATATCGGCTGGCAAATGGACAAGATATCGGCTCACAAATGTACAACACATGGGATTGCGAATGGACAAAATATTGCCTGGCAAATGGACAAGATATCGGATTGCGAATGGACACGATACCAGCTAGTAAACTGACAGTTCCAAACATTTCGATCGAAACCATAATTGGGAGGGCCCATTGGACCGAATTCCCGCAGTTTTGGCGACTTTCGAAAAGTGTTAAATAGCTTCAAAAGACTGCACTTATCGAAGGTATTCATTGCTATTTAATCTCCAATAATAACAGAGTAGCAAAGAGTAATATTTTCAAACGATTTGAAGGCTTATGTAAATATAAGGGAATGGTGAAACAGGCCATAATCCGTAACATTTTCATTGATATTATATTAAAATTATGCTTATAAAGATAAATTTATATTAAAATCTGGGTAAATTAACATTTTAGAGTTAGTTGTTGAAATAAAATAGATTTTTAAAGAAAGTTTTGCTTGTAGTTCAAATTTACATCAGCAGAATCGTGGAACTTTAGTGGAGAATAAGTTTCGATATTATTTGGGTTTTCTAAACTTTTAACTCAACCGAAATCCTACACCTTGGGAAGTTCACGAAGAGTGTGGGAGTCGTGAGCACTTGACGAGCATGCCGCTATCCGTCCGCTGCTAGTAATCTGTCACCATGGAGTATTATTAAAGGAAACCACACGATTCCATAAACTTTTATCATTAAAATAAAATATCAGAAGTTTACAATGAAAAATGGAACAAATTGAAAAAGTCGAACGTTGACATGATATAGATACAATCCAGATAAATTCCAACAAACTCGGCGACGTTGGAACTTCAAAAATAGAGCAGCTGGCAGATTGTCCCATTACAAGTCTAAATTGAGTTACTTAATATATCGTAACTAGTGGACTGTCTGATTAGAGTACTAAAATAAGGAAGTCTTAGACTTATTATGGGAAAGCCAGGGGAATGTCTCATTACAAGATAAAACCAAGGAAGTCAGAGACTGATATAACGAATAAAATAAAAACCCATGACAACTACAATATCAAATAACAATACTAAGTAATGGAAATCAGATACTGAAATGTAGCGAAGCCAGCGGACAGTCCGCCGGCTTCTCTATATTAAGGTCTCGCATTTTCAGTTTCAGACTGGTTATGAAACAGTCCGCCGGCTTCTCTAGATTAAGTCTCGCATTTCCAGTTACAGTCTGGTTATGAGACAGTCCGCCGGCTTCTCGCGTTTTCAGCTTTAGTCTGGTTATGAGAGAGTACACTGGCTGCTCTAGCCTATGTGAAGTCTCGAATTTTCAGTTATAGTCTAGGTATGAGACAGTCCGCCGGCTTCTCTATATTAAGTCTCACGTTTTCAGTTTTAGTCTGGTTATGAGAGAGTCCGCCGGCTTCTATATATTAAGTCTCGCATTTTCAGTTTTAGTCTGGTTATGAGAGAGTACACCGGCTTCTCTAACCTATATTAAGTTTCGCATTTTCAGTTTTAGTCTTGTTATGAGACAGTCCGCCTTCTTCTATATATTTAGTCTTGCATTTTCAGTTATAGTATGGTTATGAGACAGTCCGCCGTCTTCTCTGTATTGAGTGTGGTGCGTTCAAGCTATACTCTTGTTTTCAGAGACTAAAACTTAAACGTGCCAGACTTAGAGAAGCCGGCGGACTGTCTTTTAACAAGACTAATACTTGAATGAGCAAGATTTAATATAGAATAGCTTGCGCACTGTCTCAAAACCAGAGTAAAACTTGAACGCGCCACACTTAATACAGAGAAACCGGCGGACTGTCTCATAACCAGACTTAAACTGAAAGTGCGAGACTTAATTTATTCAAGTCGGCGGACTGTCACATAACAAGATTAAAACTTGACCGTGAAAGACTTAAAATGGAGAAGCCAGCGGACTATCTCATAACCAGACTATAACTGAAAATGTGAGACTTTATATAGTC
>JAEQBA010002757.1:42177-85325 GCA_019434445.1 Phalangium opilio
AACCACGTTTTAATCCACAGTGCTTAGTGAGTTTAAAACCACATATTTTGCTGTTTGTTTACAAGCAGCAGACATTTTATGCAACTGTGATTTATTGGTAGTAAAACAGCATATAGTGTGGTTTTTCATTGACCCCTACAATATAATCAACGGTTAAGACTGTCTTTGAAACAACCTCTGAACAGGTTATTTTTTAAAGCTACAAACGCCCTGAATACACGAACAATTAATACTTAAAAACTGTTAGTTCCACTGTTTAGAAAAACAGTATTGTTGACGGTATAAAAAACAGGGAGGATGCGCAATTAAAATATTAACATCATCTTGATGGCATACGCTATTAATCAAAACGTCTTGGATTTAACCAAGACCTAAAAAGTATCGATAAGAAGAGAGTTAAGCAAGTGACTGAAGGCCCAGATATTAAAAGTTTTTTTAAATTAAGACTTACATGCTTAAGATGCTGTTCGGACAGTGGGACAAAGGACGATCTTCCTCATAGAGCTTAACATGGCGGGTGGGTAAAAAAAAAAGGAGGGCGTCGGACAGCCCCTTTAAGAAACTTATGTTCCATCACCCTATTCCATTGAATAAACTTAATTTACTGGTAGTCAATTTATTCCCTCTCAATAATTTGAAAAATTTACTTATCTCGGGTTTTCGAGCACAATTCCATTCCCCGTTTACATTTTATAACCACATTTATCATTTTTAGGAGAGTACGTGCATGGATAAAGAATGCGCGTGAGGAAATTGGTTTTCACTCTACAGGATAGGCAACTCCCTATCTCGAACGACAGCCTATTCTGTATATACTCTGTTACAATATCGGTTGTCAGCACGCGTAAAGCTAGGTCTCTATGTAATCTAGCCTTGCGCGTGCTGACAAGAGACAAAAAACTTCAGGATATTTTAAACGTTTTTAAATCCTGAAGATCCTGAAGTTTTTTGTCTCTTGACAGCACGTACAAAGCTACGTTACATAGAGACCTAGGTTTACTCGTGCTGACAACCGATGTTGTAAAGAGTATATACAGAATAAGCTGTCGTTCGAGATAGGTAGTTGCCTATCCTATAGCGTGAAAACTATTTTCCTCACGCGCATTCTTTATCCATGGTACGTGTATGACATTGTGTCGTTAATAGGTTGCTAACATATCCGCGCTCATGGCCTGAACGATTTATAGTGAAACCTATTGTTTTTGTGCAAATTTCAACAATGGCGGCAAATTCAATAGGGAAGTTATGATTTTTAGTCTTGGTTAAACTGAATATATGTAAGAGGGAAAGACACGGGGAAAATAGTTTGCCTTCCATCTCGGTCGATGGAAAGATCATAAAAAGAGTAGAGACGTCGAGGGGTCAACCCCCTGTATATCCCGAAACTGAGGAAGGATTGACATGTCTCTTTTTTAAGTAGAAAGGGTCTATAGCAGCGCTACGACAGACAAGGGTCACACGGTTCTATGCCAGGCCCATGGCGTCTCTATCATTGCTATGCTTCGCAAGCAGTAGGGGGGTGCATACTCTTCGAATTTTTTTTAAGGGTTTGAGAGTGTCAGCTGGACTCAGCTTGGTCGTAGGCCGAAAATTCTGACTTGGCTATTTTGCAATATAGCCTGCGTTCACCGAGTCGCGTGATCTAGGAGGCTGTGACTCGACTCTGCTACTTAGTCTGTATAAATTCAGGAACAAGGTTAATGAAAGTATTAACGGTTTTTAAAGGAATATGGGATTTTTCAGGGATAGCCCTGCATTTATATACTTGTCGCTGCTTATCTTATCTTCCTATATAAATGTAGTATTTCTAGTAGCCGCAGAGACTTCTGGTGGCACTCTGTATGCATTTGGTAGAATACTTTTATAGAAATTGAAATAGTAAAAAATATTTATAAAATAAAATTTGGTCGAATTATTTCGTAGTTGTCCTATTTCAAGCCGAGGAATGTTCTCAAAAACAATTACTATTTGGTGACGAATACCTTAAAAAGTACGTTTACACGGAATTTTGGATCAGCTTAACGCGTAATTGAGTGGGCTATTGCCTTGGTGACGAGGCCAGCGAAAGAAGGCATGACGCATTGACGCCGCATGAGAGTGGCACAAGGCGTACTTCTAGCCAGGACGATGTATACAACCAGCGTGGGAAATAAGGCGGGGGCACAGGGCAAATGACCAGTTTAAAAAATGCCTGGACCAGTTTAAAAATTAAATCGGAGGGGGGGTCAGTGGTCCACGGGACCACTAAGAAAATTCAAGGGTAACCAGAGTCCAGACATTATCTCAACTATTTTAATTACCCACTTCTTTAGTTTAGCAGACGACGCGCCCTGGTCAATGGTCATGGACCAGTTTATTTATTCCAGGCCAGGGGGGTCGCTGGCCTAATGTCCAGTTTCAAAAAAATCCTTATTTCCCACCCTGTAACAACGCATCCTCCTTGCTCGTATCGGGCATAGCAGAAGCTAAAGCAGACTACGACTAAATCGTTTTGTCATTGTTACGTGTTTTTCATGACGAAATCCCCTAAAAATGATAAATGTAGTTATAAAATGTAAACGGGGAATGGAATTGTGCTCGAAAACCCGAGATAAGTAAATTTTTCAAATTATTGAGAGGGAATAAATTGACTACCAGTAAATTAAGTTTATTCAATGGAATAGGGTGATGGAACATAAGTTTCTTAAAGGGGCTGTCCGACGCCCTCTCCTTTTTTACCCACCCGCCATGTTAAGCTCTATGAGGAAGATCGTCCTTTGTCCCACTGTCCGAACAGCATCTTAAGCATGTAAGTCTTAATTTAAAAAAAACTTTTAATATCTGGGCCTTCAGTCACTTGCTTAACTCTCTTCTTATCGATACTTTTTAGGTCTTGGTTAAATCCAAGACGTTTTGATTAATATCTGTGACTTCGGTCTTAATTTTTATTAATTTTGTGTAGACACGTTGGTGATTTTATATTGATTATTTCAACGCTTATTTCTGCATGCCGTAGAATAGGGAGCTAACAGTTCTGACCCTGGAAACGTCACACCCTTCTATCTCTTACTGGAGTTTCATCCCCCCTAATGGTTGGAAACAGTATTCTACGCGCAAAAATGCCGACCAGATAGGGGCTGCGTGACATCAGACTATCTCTTCCCCCTAGCCAGTTGTTAGCTCCGTATAGGAAGTAGTTCATCATTCAATAGAAAATTGTTGAGAGATCGGAGCTATGGGAAGGTCACATCAATATTTTTAGTCTAAATTGTATGACCAAAGCTGACAAAGATTGTAGTATCACACAATAGAGAGCTTTCAGATGGGATAGTAGTGCGTCACGCCCTCTCAAGTCGTGCCGCTATTCTGGTAGCCATATTGGGTGGTCTCAGCTTCATCCCTGCTTTAAACCCACCAATATGGCAGCGTAAATTACGTCACGAGACTCGGCTCCCCCTCCAACTGAAAACTCTCTATTTCAGGTGGACCTAGACCAGATGCTCTATTACAAATTTTTGAGCCCCATTTCCAATGTCATTGTTTTAACAAGATCTTATTCAAAATGGATAATTTCTTTTAACCTTAATAGGAAATAAAACATATAGAATATGCCATCTTTAGTGGCGCTCTAACTTTAACCTAGTTTAAAGAACTAAGATAGTATTTTTTGTCGAAAATGGCATTAAATTAGTAAAGTAGCAATACTTTAGCAATATTTCGGGGTGAAAACAAATCCAATTTTGCAATATTTTGGGAAAGATGTCAATTCGATAATAATAAGAAATACAATAACAGGCACACATTTAGTTTTAATGTTATTAGCTCCGCCCTTAAGTACAATTCTAATTGGATTCAGCCTTTGGGAAATTGAAGTTGGTGTTTAAATGATTTGCCAGAATGCTAGGAGGTCAGGCAATGGAAGTATGCTTTGATTTATCATTAAATATAGGAAATAACAGGATTAAATTATTATTTACTTGTAATCATGAAATTAATGTTATTTTATGCCCTGTAAACTATTTTATTTTTAATAAATAAAGTTAAATGACAGTTACGGTAATTTATTGATGACAAAATTTAGGGTTAATAATATTATTTCATATAATAGTTAAAATACAAATAGGAATGTTTTTAAGTAATGCCTGTTTAAAAATTACTTTCAAGTACTAAATTGCATTAAGAATGTTTTTGTTTGACTATTTTCAAGTTTTTAAACACGCATGATTATGATATTGGAAGGCGCAAATTATTTATTTAAATAAACATTTGGTTTGATACTTGCCACGTTTATTTACAGCATGTAATTTGGGCTTAATTTCCCTAGTTGTTATTTAATTATGGTATTCATTATAAATTTATTCCAGTCAATAAATATATTGTTTTTTACGTTTAAAGGTAAAAGTTGCATATTTTAAAGGGTTTTTCCAAAGAAAATTGTTTTTGACACCAGAAAGCAGGGAGCCCAGTGGTCCTATAATTCCTATAAAATCCTATATTTTTGAACCTGTCCTATATTATCCTATAATTTCACGAAACGTCCTATAATATCCTATATTTTTGACTTAGTCGAAGTTTTTGTATAGTTTAGTATCAAATTTATCAAAATTTACCTCTTTTATCAAGATAGCATTTGACTACACACCAAAATGTCTGAGCTCGCTTCGCTCGCTCAGGATTTTTTATATATTAAATTTTAGTTAAGTTGCTCTTTTCAAAGTAAAATCCCATTTCGTTTTTGTTCTTGAGATTTTTAAACATAGTTTAAGCAAGAAGCGATATCTAGTTTATTAGGGAGAAGGTTTAAGATGTCTAAATATTCGCGCGCCATAGTCCCAGTCCCCCTTTCAAAATACAAGGGGGATGTAAAAGGAGGCCGGGCTATTTCACCTCTCCTCAGTCGGAAAATACGTAATTTTCGTCATTCGCGTTATCAAGAACCAATGAGATGCTGTTTGTAATTTAGAGGCGGCGGGGATTAACTCTGGACCTACGTTTGGACTGGAGATAAAGCTGTAAATGTGGCGAACTTACACCTTCTCCCTAACAAACTAGATATCACTTCTTGGTTTAAGCCAAAATGGTATTATATATGAGTATTTTTATTCCTATATTATCCTATAAAAACACACTTTTTCTCCTATAAAATCCTATAATTCCTTGAAAAAAATCCTGTTTTTCCTATAAGGAATTTAAATTTTTGGCTGGGCTCCCTGAGAAAGGCTTTTGAGGATAATTAGCGATTGCGTCCTGCTGCCAAAAAATAGACCTTAACAGGGAAAAGCTAAGAGTAACTATAATTTATTTTAAATGAATATGAAATGTAAGTTTCACAATGAATGCGTGAGAGGGATTAAAAAAATGTTCAAAGACAGTCATACGTGAAGGTTGGATTTAAAAGTGTGAGAGTTAAACATCATCGTATGAATGCCTATAATAATTTTGTTAATCTCTCAAGTGAACAATTCAATGATGAAAAAATATTTACACACATTTAATCCTAGGATTGTCAAATTGAGACTATATAATTGCCAGAAAAATAGTAAGCATGTGTTTTAATATTATAGTTTTTTAAAGTATAAAAAAAGGGAAGGGGAGTTTGTTAAATTAGTCCTAATATACTTAAAGATGCTTTTTAAAATTGGTAGTGATTTGCTATTGTAGAATCTGCAGTTTAGTTCAGAGAGTTAATGAGGTGCCTTGTATTTCGTTAGTGACATCTCCAATCCAGTTGATTTTAGGTTTTTTTCTATATTTATTACTATTGAACTCAGATGGCGTTGGTAGTTAATGCCATTAATTGTAGTTTTTTTACTGGTTCCATCGCGCTTGATTTTGTTTTGTTGATGTACAATCTGCAGTTCAGTTCAGAGAGTTAATGAGGTGCCTTGTGTTTGGTAGCGAGATCTCCAATACAGTTGATTTTAGTTTTTTTTTCTATATTTATTACTATTGAACTCAGATGGCACTACTGCTTAACGTCATTAATTGGCAGCATTTTTTTACTGGTTCCCTCGACCTTGTTTTGTTTGGCAAACGTCCGTTAAACATTGTAATATACCATCATGGTATATTAGCTTTAAGGCGTTTTGATGAAAATTGAAATCCAAGGTTAATCAGTTAGGATTTTAGAGTAAAGAGTGAAGTACTTGAGGTTTAATAGAGTGGTGAAGGAGGGGGATTCGGGGTATTTCACCACCCGCGGACGCGGGGTAGTCAGTTCCTGTAGGGTAGGCATGCTGACAAGTCCCTTATTCCCTCAAAACTTTGTTGCCCAGAAGCTTGGCTTACAGGAGTGCGCCCAACTCCCAACATAGTCAAGTACATAATTTTAGTAACAACCCATTGCTGTTCTAAATTTTAACAACGTTGAGGCAACTTTTGCGAGAAGAAGGTTTTTTTGTGAATCCATAGCTGTTATGAACTTCTATTGTGTTGATGAACTTGTAGGCACGGCTTGCCAATCCGTAACGTGATTATATAGGGAAACCAAAGAGGTGACATGTATTATTTGGCCTTGATACAGCTTGATGTTCTATAGACACTGACTCAAGCCAATAGAAAGGTTATTTCTTTGAATATCTTTGCTGTTCTTAATCCAAAGACGCTCTCACTCTTTGAACACGCCAGTCTAAAGTGTCTGTTATTTCTGTGGAGAAGTTGAATATATATTTTGATTTGTCTATCGAAGTCTTGTTGTGGTTTTTTTAAAATGATGATGATCATCATATTTTTGAGCTGTACTGGTAATAGCTATGATGAATTATCTTTCTGTTGAAGCTTAGTAGTTGGCACGTGTTGATACGATACGCATGTAGTTGCACGAAATTTGTCTTTAAATTGTATGTTTCAAACTCGAAAATATGCACTGCTTGTAGTTTTTATGTCGAAATAATTTTAATCTTCGTTATATTAGTTATGTAAAGGGGCGGGGGTTGAAAGAAAACTTTACAATTTACTGGCAATTATATGTTCATTTAAATATAAGATTTTGAGGGTCTATTTTTAAGATTTTGTCACGCAACTCTTAACTTGTAAACATTGCTGCTAGAACATGGCAATTATTGTTTTGCGCGTGGGTTACCAAAGGGACAATGAAAAGGTTATTAATTTTTGGGAAAAAAAATATTCCAGAAGGCTTTGCAAATTGTACCCCTGTTGGATTTACGCAATGCAACCTGCCACGCAGACTACCCCAGCTGGTGAGAAACACAAAGAGATTATGCAAAACTTACTGGAATATTAATTGGAAAAATGGTTTAGTTGTTTTAATTACAGGGGTTATGTCTATATATATTGGTAACCACAATTTGGGAAATAATTTTCACACTTTATAAAAACAAATTATACAACAATAGTAGGATATTAGTTATAGGACAAATTAATAAGTTCATATGGCTTTTATTTAAGCGTAACTATAAAATAGTTTAAAAATAAATTTTTGTAAGTGGTATCGGATTGTGTCTGGTACACATTATTGATAAGTTATAGAAAGAAAAGGTTATAATAATAGATAATATTTAAACAAAATCTTTGCTAATCTTTGATATTGTAACAGGATAATATTAGATTATATTAATTTAATTTAATGTTTTTGAATGGTTTTAAATTGTTAATGTAAAAAGGTTATGGGCGTCTTAATTTAAAAAAAAATATAGCGCGCTTAAAAGAGAAAAAAATGGAAGATGCGAAACTGATATTTAGAAAACTCTTTGAATATATTAATTTTAATCAGTATTTATTTAAAATTTGGATAAGAGTGTCTAAATCTCAGTTCAAAAAATCTGTTCAATGTTAACTAATAGGATGAGTTTGTCTCAATAGTTTCACCAGCTTATTAAAGAATTATATTTAATCACATAGCATTACCAACAGGGGTTACGTTTTAAGCGTGTTTTTTACATAAAACACCATTGGGGCAAGACTAATACAGAGTACTAAAAAGTTAACCCTTCACTAGAAAATTCTAAAATTAATGCAAGAATCATCGCCTTTTTTTCGTAAAATAGCATGGCCCTACAATCCTCCCTCCTCTCCCTTTCACGCTTATTATAGTAGGCAACATCAAAATTACTCCAGAACCATCGTTAACCTTAAACTTGCTCGAGGATTAACAATCTTACCCAGTCATAAATTACTTTAAAGGGAAACTATTAGTATATCTTTGACAGATATGATGCTCCTTTCTGGTACGAATATTGAAATTTTAGGCTTTACTCGGGGTAAATTTGATATGGATTCTTCAAGCACGTTAGATTCCCTTTAATGTTTCTAAACTCTTTCCAAGAGCAGAACAGTGACGTCAGTCAAGTTACTGACGAATCTCTCCCTTTTTCTGATCATTGTATCACTGACCTCGTACCAGCCGTTGTCTTTTCTCACAAAGTTCACATAATGTCCCTCGGCCAACGATTCACCTTTATGAATAATCACCCCTTTAGTTTTAAAAAGCATCTTACTCATAGAGACATTTTGATTTTCAAAACTTGATATTTTGGTCGATATCTTAATTGGTCGACCATCTTTGTAATCGCCACGGAGAAGACACAAAAATACGTACTTCCCGCTGAATATCAATACATCACGCTCTTGTATTTTTGGGTTGTTACAAAATACGCATGGCACCTCTGTTAATCTCATCCTTTTTTCTAGAGATTTCCAATCAATTTTATCTCGGTTTTCTAGTGGAAGATTGAAAATGTTGCTTTCAACAATATTCTCCGAATTTTGTTCAACTTGACATTGGGGGCATTTGGTAACGTTTCGCGACTTTGACCAAAAAAGATCTTTTAGAGCCTTAGAGTAATTGGCTTCCATTTCTTGACTTAGTGCCGTCAAAAGGACCATCAAAAATTCACTGGCGTCTTGTTGATCGTTTTGCGTAAAATGGTTTCCGACAGCCATTCTCAGTTCCAACCCTTTTCGACTGAAACTTCCTTGAGAACTCTCGATGTCGTTTATCGTGTTATGGAGGCAACGTAAAACTGGTTTTTCAACGAATGATCCATTGTAAGATTTAACCAATTCTCTTAATTCCGGCAATAATAAGAGTAGTTGCAAAACGCTATTAGAATAGCACGTTACTTGATCATCGTTAGCTAAACCCTTCAAGGGAAAACTATCCAAACTCTGTTGGGCTTTCCTTTTCTTCTTCGGTGTTTCTTCACATCTCTCTTCCTCGCCTTCTAAAAGGCTTTTAGATAGTGTAGGCGCACTTCTTTTGCCACCTCGACTTTCTTTCGACTCCGTTATTTCCAAAAGAGGCAGATCTGGCCTATATTTTTTGCGAAGCCTGTTATACTCCATAATGGCTCGTCCATCCGCCTTAATTTTAGTCGGATCGAACTGTAATAAATGGAGTCCGGCCAAGGACGTCACTCTCGATAAAGCCACATACGCCATGCCCGTTCCAAATAAATTCGGACCCAAATCCATAATGGCGCATTTTAAACTCATGCCTTGGCTTTTGTGTATCGTAATAGCGTACGCCAGGATGACGGGAAACTGGGAGCGTTTAACGTAAATGTTTGCCATGAGCAAAAATTTGACGCAAATTTTCTCAACTAAAAAGTCAGTGTTAGCGTCGTCGTTATTCGGTTCGCGATCTACTCTTAGAAAAATCCCAGTAACGTTTCCTTGTTCGTCCTTCTTGAACCCAGTTACGAAACCCATCGTACCATTTACAACGCCTTTTTCAAAACTGATATTCCTTCTGACCATTATTCGGCAGCCAACGCACAGAACTAACTTGCTCTCCAAACCGGCCGTTTTGGACGGTTCGTTTTGTAGCATTTGCAGTCTGCTGAGAATGTTTTTATTCATTTTTTTGCCGTAGTCAGCGAGTCTATCCTGGCAATGAATGACTTCAACTTTCTCTCCGTTTTTTCGCAACATTTCACAGTTAAATTTTTCGCACATGGCTAATTTAGGCATCAAACAAATTGGGTGAAACCCTTCATTGGACAGCTTAATGAAAAGGTCCATAGCCACCTTGATGTTTTCTCCTCCAGCAACCAATCTGATTTCTAAGGTTACAACATCAGCTTTGGAAATATTTCCAATTCTAACTCTGCTTAAAATGTCGCTGTAACTTCGGTCGTTGGCTTGTCTAACATTTTGCGTTAATTCATCGTATTTAAAAAACTTCCAAAGATCACTTCCTCCGATGCAATTGAATCTAAGTCTGGCTTCTTCGGAAGTGATTTTGATGAACGCGGGATTTCCTTTTCCGGAGGCAATTGGAAAAAGTCTCCCAAAACAAGGATAGAAACAACTCCGCCTAATGGTTGGTTCATTTCCCAAAATTCGTTCAGCCTCAAGTGAACGTGAGTCAGTAACACCGACGAGACCATAGAAATCTCATCTATAATTAACAGTTTTAAATTTCCCAAGGTTTCTTTCATAATGCTTATATTCTCAGAACTTAGGGAATGGTATTCGGCGATACGCCCATGATCTACCGGCAACATTAGTAATCTGTGTAACGTTACGCCATTAACATTCAACGCTGCCAAACCCGTTGGCGCGGCAATGGCCACGCTAGCTGGATTTTGAAAGCGTCGCCTTACAGCGCTGGCGAGAGTGTCGATAAGAAATGATTTACCAGTGCCACCAGGTCCCGACACAAAAAGGCACTTGTTTCCAGATTTTTCTCCCTCTTGGGAGAAGTGGTCCATGATGTGATCATAAATTCTCTTTTGATCCGAGTTTAGTGACGCCACATTGTCAACATCAGTCTCGAAATTGATTTCCATGGCAGCTTCCACATCAGCCATCGCGTGTTCAGTTTCAATAACAATTTCTTTCCCTTGTAAAGCATTTTCATCGTCTTCACTTTCTCCCTCCGATACTATGGTTTCTAGCTCTTTCGCCTTTTTAGAAGCCTCCCGTTTCTTTTCAAGTTCTTTGGAAACCGACAGCTTCTCGTGATATTCTCTCATGTCTTTTAACACCGAAAGCGAGTTTTCGAAAGCATCGGCGTATGTTTCAAAATCGCCCAATAGCTCGGTTTCGTCACGCCACGGTTTGAAGAGGATCAGTAGAGCGTGACAATACTGTTCTTTCTCCTCTATCGGGTCGTGAATGTAGTGCTCCACTACCCCAGTAACACGAGTGTTCCGCGTTCGAGTCGGTTCGAGGTAGATTCGTCGCTTTATGGTCTAGTCGGTAGTTACAACTAAAATCCGACTCTTATCCAACTTCAGTTGCCAACTCCGCTTTGTAGTCGGCCGTGAGAACAATAAAGTAGAGTTGGCTGATAGTTGTATTTTAAGTCGGTTAATGTAATGAAGGATTAGGTCGGCTGCTCGACTCCTTACCAACTAAAATGCGTTTCTATCAAATAAAAGATAACAATAAGGGTCTAGAGGTCGACATATCCGACGGCCTACCGATCACACTGAACATTTCAGATTTCGTTGTTATGAAGCTTCTTCCGCGTTTGAGTCGGTTCGAGGTAGATTCTTCGCTTTATGGCCTAGTCAGCACTTACGACTAAAGTCCGCCTCTTATCCAACTTCAGATACCAGCTCCGCTTTGAAGTCGGCCGTGAGAACAAACAAATAGAGTTGGCTGATAGTAACATTTTATGTCGGTTGGTGTAAGAAAGGATTAGATCGGCTGCTCAACTCCTTACCAACTAGGATGGGTTTTTATCAAAATAACAACAAGGGACGAGAGGTCGGCATATTTGACTACCTACCGATCATACTAAAGATTTCAGATTTAGTTATAATGAAGCTTCTTCCGCGTTTGAGTCGGTTCGAGGTAGATTCGACGGTTTATGGTCTAGTCGACACTTACAACTAAAGTCCGACTCTAATCCAACTTCAGTTACTAGCTCCGCTTTGAAGTCGGACATGAGAACAAACAAATAGAGCTGGCTGTTAGTTACATTTTAAGTCGGTTGGTGTAAGGAAGGATTAGGTCGGCTGCTCAACTCCTTACCAACTAGCATGGGTTTTTATCTAATTAACAACAAGGGTCGAGAGGTCGGCGTATCCGACTACCTTCCGATCAATACTTAACATTTCAAATTTCGTTATAATGAAGCTTCTTCCGCGTTTGAGTCTGTTCGAGGTAGATTCGTCGGTTTATGGTCTAGTTGGCACTTACAACGGAAATCCGACTCTTATCCAACTTCAGTTGCTAACTCCGCTTTGCAGTCGGCCTTGAGAACAATAGAATAGAGTAGGCTGATAGTTACATTTTAAGTCGGTTAATGTAATGAAGGATTATGTTGGCTGCTCGACTCCTTACCAACTAAAATGCGTTTTTATCAAAGTAACTTAAGAGAGGTAGGCATATCAAGTTTGGCGCTGATTGAACCAATGACATAGGAATTATAACACCCTAGCTTCAGACCCCCAATTGCGCGACTGAAATTATCGCGAAGTGAATATACGCTCGAGACAATTTCTTTTAAGCTTATTTCTTCATTTCCAAAGGAAAAAAGTTGCGCTCTTTCTAATCACGTGTCAAAATGCTCGGAAATACGTCACCTATATAAAATTTCAACATGGCCTTCAGCTTCAGCCTATTCAATTGGGGGGTCTAGAGGGTATTATCATTCCTATGTCTTTGGATTAAACGGCTGAGTGCGACCAGAGAGAATTGTGTAGGGAGCATAAGCTATTGCCCTTGATATTGCTAAGCGAGATCATGATGTATCGTACTCTTAAAGCTAAGGGGTATTAGCTAGGTACACTCTTAAAACTCATGGGTTGAATGAGTTGGGCTATTTGAATTTTAACTACAATTTGGTTAAAAAATAACCAAGTAGCAGTTGGATAAATATTTCCCTGTAGTTTGGGATGGGGTTATTTCAAACGCAAAAAATTTGTGGTAATTGCAGTAACCCAAATTGGGTCATTTGCAATTTTAGGCAAGCCAAGCATACAAATACGCGGTATTGTACACTTGATGGATGTTTAGAAAACTTTGCAATACCAGTTATTTAAGCAATATAGTATAAACAACCATTTGAAATAATAATATAAAAAAGATTCTTGGAATATCAAAATGAAACAGCTTTATAGCTACAAAACTACTAAAGGAATCGTAATTTTTAAAAATATTTCAATATATTCATTTTATATTATGAAGACAAGGCAAACTGCTAACAAGGTGCACTAGTGTATCAACGGTTTAAGATTATCTTAAATATAAAGATAAATATAATTAATATTTTATATTTTCTTCGATAGCTATTAAGCTTATTGCGCGTTACATCGTTTCAAAAATAACTATTGAACATTCTTGAGAGACTAGACTAATATTGACGTTTTAAATGAAGCATACGCCTATTTTTGTCTTACTCAAATTGGTACATAATATCTCGAATCTTAGTAATGGATAAGAGTAGAGCAATTGCGTGAACCTTTGGTGAAAACTGCACCATTGGGGGCTAGAAGTTTCTTGTAACCCTAGCCGATCGCCGCGTACATCTTAACCTTAACTATGATGAAGGAATAGAAGCCAGTAGGTACACACTGGTGTCCATGTGGGATGGACAAAAGACCAGATGATGGTGGTATTTAGAAGCCAGTAAGTGTAGACTGGTGTTCATGTGGGAGGGACTAAATAATAGATGATGATGGTGTTGTTTAGAAGCCAGTAAGTAGAGACTGGTGTCCATGCGGGATGGACAAAAGACCAGATGAAAGTGGTGTTTAGAAGACAGTAACTACAAGCCTTAAATCTGACCATAAACAAGCCAAAAGCCCACCATTAACAATCCATAGGGCCGACCATAAACAAGCCAAAAGCCCACCATTAACAATCCATAGGGCCGACCATAAACAAACCATAAAGCCGACCATAAACACTCCATAAACAAGCCGTAAAGCCAACCAGAAACAATCCATAAAGCCGAGCATAAACAATCCATAAAGACGACCATAAACAAGTCGTAAAGCCGAACATAAACAAGTCGTAAAGCCTACCATAATCAAGTCGCTAAACCGACCCTAAACAAGCCATAAAGCCGTCCATAAACAAGCCGTAAAGCCGACCATAAAAAAGCCATAAAGCCGACCACAAACAAACAAAAATCCGACAAATAACAGTCGATAAAGCCGACCGCAATTAGATTAATAATCCGACCATAACCAGATAACAAAGCCGACTTCTTGTTTGATAATGTAAGAGCTGGACACGCTTACTTTTTAGAGTCGGTTAAAGTGCTGGCAAAATTTCTATGGCCGGAAGTCGGGCCGACGCTTAAACGGATAGGACATTTCGACGGTCGAAATGAAAGTTTACCGACGCTTTTACGTCAGTGTTGGTTGGACCTCGAACCGACTCCGTTGGCCCAACGTCGATTGTGCTACTGGGGTATGTAGGGCTTAATTCTCTTTCTCATGAAACCCAGTTGTTTTTCAACTGGATTACATTCGCATTTTTCTCGACACCCTCAGAGCGCATCGCATAATCGTAAAACCGGCCAAATTCCCGCAAACTAAGATTTTCCAAGCTGTCGGGACGATTCGGATACTTGTCGTCGACGAACCCTTTTTGGCAAGTGTCCATGCTTTCGGGGTCAGTTTCCCTCAAACGCGCGAGTTCCTTGTAACCTTTCAAAATTCTCGATCGGTTTTCTTTCAAGTTAGTGTTTATAAATTTAGTGCTGTCGGACTTGTTGTAAAGATCTTGGCCCAGCATCATATCAAGAGCTTCATAAATTCCTATTTGCTTGCACGTCAAAGATTTCAATCTATAGGCAAATAATTTTTTGGACAAACTTTCATTCCCTAAGTCGGCAAAAGTTTGGTCCATGTCAGCCCGGTCTCCCTTTGTCACGTAAGCCGTGACATAGTTTGCCACTATTTCCGATTTGTCAGCGACAAATTGCAAATCCATGTTGGCTTTGGAAGCCAATAGTAGCGTGGGATTATAATCATTTATTAAATCTTCGTGCTGTTTTCTCGGCAAGTCGTACAACCGTTTCTGCACCTTTTTCATGTTACGGTGACGAGTCACTGATCTAACGGAATTCATAGTCGCTACGTTTGTTACGTTACGAGGGAAACCGTAACGACACACTCTCGATCCTTTTTTAAAATTTTTCACCTTCTTGTAACAACTAGAGGTGCATTTGTGAGTTTGGAATTTTTTTACCAGCCGTTGCAGTTCCGGACTTACCGATGCTCTCGGCATCGAACACGTGACGTGTTTTTGCACGTAATCCAAAATAGTCTCGGTCGAAGAAGTTCCAATCTTTGGAGCGTCCTTGGCCCACAAAAGCATTTGGTAGTGAGGTAAACCTCGAGATTGGTATTCAACCCTCCAAAAATGATGTTCTATCATGCCAAGAACTGGATTTTGCTTACACAAGACAAAGTTGTTTAACAGCGACCGCACTTTGTTGTGAAAGTGCAAATTGACGCTAAGTGGGTCGAAATTCAACAATTCAGCCACCGTCATCGACTCTACTCCCGGAACGTCTGAATTCACTTTTCTCAAGTGATCGTGCAGTTCCATATCATCGTACTCGGCCGGGTTAAAAGTTAGAAGCCAGGTGGGAGGACCAAATTCCCGAATCATCGCTAAAACGTTTCTAAGAACTTTATACCAGTAGTCCTTCGTTCCTCGAATATGACCCAAGAAAGTAGCTAAATTACTCTCAAGTTCTTAATCGCCAGATTCAACTCGATTGAGCAAATTTTCAACCCCAATTGGCATGGGTTTGTTAACACGAAGAACGTAGTTCAAACTGCTAGAAATCGCTTTCATTTCGCATTCTTGATAGGAATGGAACAAATAGGCGTAATCTCGTCTAAAAATTGGACTTTTGTTCAAAATACGGGATAAACGATACTCGGTTTCCGTTATTTTCCCAAATGGTCTATCATCGTGCTTGCCAAAGCGACCCCGAGGGAACAAATGAACGAAGCTCATGTATTCCAGTTTTTTGTCCCAAGTGCTAACTGGCTCGGCCTCGACGCGCTTCATTTGGTAAGCACCCAATAAATCCTTCGGTGGTTGGACGTTCACCGGATGAATAGAGTAATGATCGTACAGATCATTGGCTTCGCCTTCAGAAAGTTTTCGCAACAAAGCCTCGGGCTGTGTTAGAATTTTGTAGGCGTCGCCTGGTGCAAGGCTAGACTGATTTTCATCCTGCTCCTGCATGTTCGAAGCGTTTTGGTCACCTTGGACGTCGTGACTACTATCCGCTGGTCCTTCTGTTGGAAGCGCAGCGGAAGCGCGTGCCAACGCATCAGATCCATCATTAATTAACGCAAGTGGATCTGTTACGCTCAGTAATTCTTCTGGAGTCAATGAATTTTCATTTCCATCAATTTCTTGCGTCCCACAAATATATTCCTCGTTCATTGTCGAAATATCAATGTCTTTGTAAAAAGGGTTTATCTTTTTCAGCACACTGAAAGCTTTCAACACTTTTTCGAGGCAAACAACCTGCTGCCAAACTTTTTTGTCCGCAGTGGGAACACCGTTCACCAAGATATGCAGTTCGTGATTTTTAGGCAATGTCTTGGGAATCATCTTCAAATTTTTCTCCACGGGTATTGGAAGATAAATTACTCTTCCCTTTAAAGCTTTAACAGTACCAAACTTCACGTTGGAATTGGTTTTAGTGCCTAACCGCACCACAGTGTGGAAGGGCTTCACAAGCTGAATTAAAACTTTCTCAAACATGTTTAAATTGGTGACATCTGGCGGAGGATTGTCAACCGCCAAGTTGTTCAGAAAACATCCAATGGGAACTTTACCCTTTCCCAAATCCGTAGCGCAGTAACGACATAGAAGCATGTCAGCTTCTCTAGCGTCCGAATTATTCATTATCCAGCCAGCTCTTAAAATCAGATAGGCCTCGTTATTGAAAACAGCACTGTTTACTAGTTTTTCTACAGCTCTTAGATCAGTTTTTTTCAGTAATCTAAAACAACAGTCGCAAGGCGTGTCGTGATACTCGTTGGTGTTTAGCATTGCCCGAGCGAATTGATTCTCGTAAAGACTCAAGATTTCACTTTCATCGAGAGTGGGCCGAGGAGCGTTAATGCTTCCTGTGGGAGCATTATTTTGTTCGTTATTTAAATTTTTCCCACGTGTGGCTAGGATTTTTCTTGACTCCGCCATGACAGTCGTCAGAGAATCGTAATCACCACTTTCAATTTCAGTTGAAACTTTAGTTAACGCGTTGAGCAACGCTTTGACTTGATAGATCTTATTCAGAATACTTCTTATTCCCGAATAATGTGGAGCCAATTCAGCGAAAGAACGCAAATGACTTTGGCACTCTTCGCTATCAGCGCAGTAAGAGGTGTGCCCTAGGAACGGAACTATTCTCACCACTACTTCGTCCCCATCTGGTGGTATAAACACTTTTGATTTTTTGCAAAATTCTTTTCTTAATTCGCAAAGGTCCAAATCAGACTCAAAAATTTTAGTCAAAGATTTTTCATTAGCATTGGCAACTGTTTTTATGAAAGCTAGTACTTTTGCAATGGCTCGAGTTCGAACATTACAAATATCACTGCATTCCCAATATACAGATTTGTTTTGGGTTTCAATAAACCCCCCTTCATTGATCACTAAATTTGCTTTCGGATTCTTCTCTTCAGTTTCAACAATTTTGAAAAGATTCGTAACAATTCCCGACTCATTAACTTGTAAAACTCGTTCTACGTTACTAGTCTCGTTATTGTTTTTTATGTCAACGAAATTTCCCATTTCGTCAACAAACAATTCTTTTGTTGAACTCGTAACACGGTCTCTCAGAACTTTTCGTACACGACCATTAGAATCCAATTGAAAAATTTTGCCGTAATGTGACTCATCGTCATTTTTCAATATTTTACCATTATTTCCAATCAGATAATAGGAAGTTTCATGGAAATAGGCCTCTTTCATGCTACTGTGAAGCCTTTTCCCACCCACAACTTCTGCCAAATTGTCAGGATCAATGTACCCAATATGTTTGATTTTCTCGACAAAATCCTTAAATTCACTAACAATCCCCGTTAGTTGGGCGTGGTAAGCCGAATATAATTGCCTTTTCAAATGCAATATTCTACCAGCTAGCACTTGGCATTTTAGCTTGTGAGAGATGGACTTCGTGCGTTTATTTTTGGTCTCGGTGTCAAAAGACTTTGACGCCGCCAATCTTTCAGTGAGACGTTTGACTAGAAACCTTTTATAGCTTTCGGCTATAATTCTTTTGTTTTTCGTTTTGAAAATCCCCGCATTGAGGAGCTTTTTCGCAAAACCAAATTTATCTTGTTTAGTCGTTTTAGGTTTGGGTTTGGTTTTTTTGGAGCAAAAACCACCATTAGTTGCGCCACCTGGTGCCATAGCCCTTTTACCACCTTTTTGTGTACATAGCGTTGATTTACTTTTTCTAAGAAAATTATCTTTGTTTTTCAAATAGTACTTCTTGTTAATATCTCGTTTAGCTTGCTTTTTTTGCGAAGCTTTCCTTTGAACAAGTAACTTTAACTTCGCTTCAGCTCTTTTCTTTTGGTTTAATTCACGCCATTTTTTTTCCTAAGTCTCTCCTGAGAAACCATTTCAAAATTTCTTAATGGACGCAAAATAGCAAATTCTTTTCAATTTTTGTAAATTTTCAAACAGTACAAGTAGTACTATATTTGACACAGATTGCAATAGGTCACAAAGATACCTTAATTCCACACTGGAACTTGCAATTTGGATACACAAAGATATCCAATTAATGAGAACACAGAGAACCCAATTAATGAGAACACAGAGAACCCAATTAATGAGAACACAGAGAACCCAATTAATAAGAGCACTAAGAACCCAATTGCCAAACACAAAGAATTGGCTAAATAATAGGAACACAGAGAACCTATTGGGCGCACAGAAAGAACCCAGTGTCAAAAAAAAACCTCTGACAGAATTGCAAATCGTAAAAAAAAAATACAATTAAAACGAATGAAAATAAATACCTCTGACAGAATTGCAAATCGTAAAAAAAAATACAATAAAAATGAATGAAAATAAATTAATTACAAGGGATAGTGAAGCCTTTTAAGGCTAAGAGTGAAAAAGACAATTTCACAATCTGAAACGAAAACAAAAGTTAATGTAACAGTAGGAACATAAAAAAAATTGTTTATAGATCATATAAAACCTTAATAATTAAGATTCGTGGCAATTGATATTCATTTACAAGTCTTCAGAATTGTAAGAGAACAGAACGATGAGGAAATTGAAACAATTCCCGCCCAAATAGCAGCCAAGCGATTTCAATTTAGTGCCCTCCCGACTCCCGAGTCTAGAACAGTAGCATGGAGCAATTATACCTAGAACGTTGCTGTGAAATCATGGTTTTAACTCCAATGTTTTAATTGCTCCATGTTACTGCTGCTCGCGCGGGGAAGTTTTTGGCGGGAAATCCTAGAGTTTATCATTTTTAATCCAGCCAGACTAACTTGAACCTCGTAAGTATGTTTTGAACACTATTTTTAATAGTTAATATTAATAATTAACGGATTTTGAAGCTAAGTCATAAAATTTAAAGTTATAATGTTTAAATTTAATGTCAAACCTTAAACTAGATAGAAAGTAATTGATTGTAAACTATTCAATGAAATTTCTTGTTTGTCGGTTTGGGCTTAGTAATGGAAGGCAAAAACATTAAGGTCGTCAATGCGTACTTTTACGGCGGCGGCGGCAAAAATCGAGGACGCGGTGGCGGACGAGGCGGCGGTCGTGGGAGAGGCGGCGGTCGCGGACGAGGCGGCGGTCGCGGACGGTGGCAATGGGTGCGAACCTGTTACAGGTGTAAGGAGGCGGGGCACATAATGCGGGACTGCCCGCAAAACCGAGGTACTAAGTATTTTCGATTGCTTTTCCTGGGGCTACCTAAAAACTTCTATGCACTTCGTTAAAGTTCTCATTTAGGGAAAAGAGTTTTAAATTTAATAAAATGTTATAGAGAGCTTTCAGTTGGAGCTGAGTCTCGGGACATAATTTACCCTGCCATATTGGTGGGTTTAAAGCAGGAATGAAGCCGAGACCACCCAATATGGCTCCCAGAAGACTTGGGTGGGTGTGACGTACCTACTACTATCCCATCTGAAAGCTCCCTATTGAATTTAAAAAAGACAGTGATGTTCCCTGCTATCACTAGGTGGCCCTAATGCAAGCAATCTTAGTTAGAGCCTTTTATCGCCATGGCTTTCATAGCGTAATTTTGTTGTAATATTGGAAATGAGGTAGAAAGGTATTCTATGGTATAAAAGTATCTAGAGAAAAGGGGATATTAGACTGAAATTGTAGGACACAGAATCTATGCATGTGAGACCAAAATGAATTATAAAAAAAAGCACATCGCACGCAAACCAGCCAAAGGTGTAAAAGGCTCAAGCATATATAGTTGACTTACATACGGTTACATAGTAGACGAAATGGGCACCAACTAACCCAACTACCACCACCACCACCACCACGACTACCACCACCCACCAATTCAACTACCACCACCACCACCACCATTCAACTACCACCACCACCAACCCTACCACCACCACCACCACCCCACCACCACCACCACCACCCCCACCACCCCCCCCCACCACAAGAGGGTACAAACATGGAAACCCCATTGTAAATATTTTGTAAGTATTAAGCCACATTTAAAAAAGTTAACACTTTTATTAAATTGGGGCACAGGAAAAGAAGTTAATTTCGGGTTTTTATTAATTTCTCGAAAGCCATAATCCACCTTATTCCCTTTTGCCGGAAGTTAGGATTAGCTCAGGATTCATGGGGGTGAGTAACGGGAAGAAATTCGTCTGTCGTCTGCTACAACAGCCAAAAATATGTACTGTAGCAGACGACAGACAAATTTCTTCCCGTTACTCACCCCCATGAATCCTGAGCTAAGCCTAACTTCCATCGAATGGGAATAAGGTGGATTTTTAAATATTTTTACAGTTTCAATTCTTTTCTTGAGTTTCAATTAAAAATTTTCATTGAAGATAATTAATATATTTTTCTTATATTTTTTGTAGCATCATCACCATATTAATTTTCCAAAAAAATTTTTGTCATAATATTTATCCATTTAACCAAATAAATTTCATCCATAATTATTGCATTCTTTTTAATTCATTTGAATGAACTAATATTCCATTCTTCTGATTCCTATTAATCCATTTTAGAAAATTTTTATTTCTTTTAACATAAGAAATGGTTTCCCAGTCATTTGTTTATCATTTGAACCCGAGAAATGGTTTCCCAGCCATTTCATAATACCTTAAACTTAAGAAACTATTGACCAGCAATTACGTTATTCCTTGACTTAAAAATGGTTATCTCTTGAACCAAATAATTTTTTTTCATCATTATTGATCTATTTAATAAAGGAAAGGTCCGTTCTAATTAATTCATTTTAATAAATTTTATCCCTTGAACTTAAGGAAACGTTTCCCAGCCATTTCTTTATCCCTTGAACTAAAGACACGGTTTCCCAGCCATTTTGTAATTTCTTGAAGAAAATAACTTTCTATCATTATTCCATTATTTTGATCCATTTTAATAAATTATAATGTTCCGTTCTAATTAATCCATTTTAGTAAATTTTACCCCTTTAACTGAAGAAAAGGTTTACTAGTCATTTCATTACCCCTTGGACATAGGAAATGGTTTCCTAGACATCTTGTTATCCTTCAAAAAATGGAAACTAAGTTCTCCAACCTTATTCCATTCTTTTTGATCTATTTTAATAAATTAATGTTCCGTTATTATTAAACCGTTTTAATATAAATGTTATCCCTTGTACTTAAGAAAAACGTTTCCCAGTCATTTCGCTAACCCATTAAATCATTTGCACATGAGGTAAGATGGATTGGAAATGAAGACGGGCGACCTGCCACTACGGTCGAAGGCAGGAGGCATTTGTGGTCGGGATTTATAACTGCACTTATAAACCCCGCCCACTAGCCTTCGCCAAGGAGGAAAGTCAACTTGTAGGGGATCCATTGGCCCGCGCTTTGCTTTATTTCCTATTAACACAAATGAACAATTTATACTAATATGAATGCATCATTGATTGCTGTAAACAAATACTAATAATTTAAATAAAATAATTTTTTTATCAACTTGCGTTAATCAATTTCTTCATAACTTAATGAAAATTCGTCGAATTTTAAAGCAAATACATAGTTTAAACAAACGCTACTAGATGCTCCCATAGTCGAAAGGGAATAGCTAACTGGCCTGCTAAGCTCAGTATAATTAAAATGTCCTAAATTATCGTGTTTTTTGTAAAAGGTTTTAAACTTATAGTTTCCTAATTTTAAAGCAATATCTGCCATTGTTTAGTTTAAACATACGCCACTAGATGGTCCTGTAGTCCAAGAGCGGGGTTGTCAGGCCTTGATTTATCAGTAAGTTTGTAAAGGGATGTACAACGAGTTAGGCCTATTTTGGAAGGTGTTTTAGGGAGTAGTGTTACTATTTCCTGGAATATTGGTTAGGCAGATGTATTGAACATCCATAGCAAATGCACTGATATCGCTACGAAATTCACGGTTGCCCAGTAGATCTATTTGATGACGTAGAAAGCTACACAGTGATCCATTTAATTTATAATTTCGTGCTTATGATGAATCTAGTGAAATGTAATTTTGTAAATCAATAATTCAACAGTGTTAAGAACTTAACATCTTCTAAACTGAGTTACAGACACCCATATAATTGATAAAAAATTTATTTTTAGTTTTTTTTACCTAATTACAATGACTGGAACAGCTTGGACATTAAATATTGGTTTGTGGGTGACTGCCTGACCGGGTTTAGCGACCCTATGATTCAATATATTAATAATTTTATTAGTAAGATTGTTTTACTTATATTTTCAGGACCAATATGGGAATTGATAATCTTGGGAAAAACTAACCATTGTTTATGGTTTTTTTAGGTAATGTTAGAATATGCACTAAAATGAACATTATATACATAAACTGGCCATGGTTTCATTTTTTCCTATGTATCCTTAAAATAAGCACTAAATTATTAATAAAAAATTTAATTATTACCTAATCAAAATGATTGGAAGAGCCACAATACAAAATATGGCTTTTTTCACAGCAGTGTTAAATAGTTAGTTGGGTAATTGTCATTTTTAACTAATTGAAAATGGTAATTGAATTATAAATACTGAAGAAATGAAATAAAATTTAGCATGACGGAGTCCTTGAGGCTTGTCTAACTTTTCGAGAATAATACACAGCTTCCGCACCCCTTTTTCGAGGAGATTAAACATTAAACTAATTTGCAATACCAAAGTCAGAGTAGGAAATGGATGGACACTTTTCTAGTGTTATATGTTACTTATGGTTTGTTTTTACCCTTGGCACCAGTTTAGAAACCAGGTAACAAACCTATGTGTAGAGTTTGCATTAATCTTAAACAACAAAAATTTGTCTAATTTAAAAAAAAATTATTCTAATTAGCGGTTATTGTTGGTCGATGGCACTAATAAATAATAAAAATTTAAATGTTACCTAATAAAAATTATTGGAAGAGCCGGAATAAAAAATATTGGTTGGTTTGTTGACAGGGTTTAGTGATCGTGTGATTTAATCTATCAATTATTTTACCACTAATGAAACATTCAAAATGATCTAAGCAGGGGTTATCGTTTGCCGGTTGCACCAGATATAATCTTTGTAGCGTTTATCGTTGGCAATCTGGCCATTGTTTACTGTTTTCTTAGGCAACGTTAGAATTGGCGCAAAATAATTAATAATACAATTGTTACCTAATACAAATGATTGGAAGGACCTGAATTAAAAATATTGGTTGATTTGGTGACAGGATTTAGTGATAGTGTGATTGAATCTATCATTTATTTTACCAGTAAAAAACGTATCTTCGTAGCGGTAACCGTTGGCACTTGGCTGGCCGCTGGTGGCACCAGTCGAGAAAGCAGGGAACGAACCCTTGTGCGTAGTTTAAACAACAAAAATTGATTTATTTAAAACAAATTACCTAATTAGCGGCTATCGTTGGCCGATGGCACCAGGTGAAACACCTTAAAACGAACGCAACACGGCCAATTGGTCTCTAGTCGACTCTCTACATACAATCAGCTGTATTTAAATTTTGACCAAGGCTTAGTGAAATCAGTGAATTTAAAAATTATCGGCTAAATCCTAAATTTAAATTCTTTTGTATTAAATTATAATAAGGTTTAACTTACGAAATTAAAATAAAATGAGGACGAATTAACCCCTTCTTTTATGTGAAAAGTTAAAAATTCGCCTTAAGCTCGACACAGCCACACTCGTTGTGTAAACAAAAATCTTCGCTCAGTCTTTCTATTAGAGGTAAAACAGCGTAAGTCCAACAGTACGTTTCTCAATGATTTTAGCCAGGACTAAAACACGTAAGTCCAACAGAATAAAAGGTCGTAAGTTTAAGCATGTGCTTAAAAGTACAAAAAGTAATACTTAATATTAATTGTTTTCAATAAAACTTCGAAAGGCACCAAAAAATGTTCAACCTTTCATTTAAAACCATTTTCAGACCTATCGAATAAATAGTCTTCAAAAAATGCTCGAGTCAATTTGGCCATCACAGCAAACATTTCCCATGTTATTCCTATGGGAAAATTTCCCTTTTTTTGCCAAAATGTCTTAATTTTTTTATGGAAATGAAAACCACCCTTAGCAACATTATTTTCTATAAAAAAACTAATGGAGGGATCTCTTTGAAATTTTAACCACATATTAAGGGTCCGAATTTTAGTTCAGTGGATTTTTTCAAAACAATTAATACAATACAAAAAAAACTACATCCAAACAAAAAACCCTCCTTATACATTAAGAGCAGTATGAAGTCTTATCTAAGAGAGCAATCGCTCTCTCAGAATAAGGGTTGTCGGTTTCAGTATTTTTCTTCACTAAACTCCCTTTTGCATACAGTCATGTGTCTCTGCAACGAAGGCAGTATTGAAACGAGAAATATGTTACTAAATGTAAAGCTCAGTTCCACGCGAGTTTTCTTCCAAACTATTTAAACGTACGTTTAATGTTTCAATCAAACTCAAATTCTATCCTAGTCAATTTGGGAAACTATTACTATTAATTAATAATTAATTCTAATCGTCCATCATTTTACCCCAGAAAACCCATGCATATCGTTTTGATTTTTTGCAAACTTTCTTGCATATCATTTTCATATTTTCCGAAAAATTCACTTTTCCCTATTGGAAATGGTAGGAAACTATTACTAAAATTAATTAATAATTAATTCTAATCGTAATCTATCATTTTTACCCCAGAAAACCCATGCATATCGTTTTGATTTTTTGCAAACTTTCTTGCATATCATTTTCATATTTTCCGAAAAATTCACTTTTCCCTATTGGAAATGGTAGGAAACTATTACTAAAATTAATTAATAATTAATTCTAATCGTAATCTATCATTTTTACCCCAGAAAACCCATGCATATCGTTTTGATTTTTTGCAAACTTTCTTGCATATCATTTTCATATTTTCCGAAAAATTCAGTTTTCCCTATTGGAAATGGTATGAAACTATTACTAAAATTAATTAATAATTAATTCTAATCGTAATCTATCATTTTTACCCCAGAAAACCCATGCATATCGTTTTGATTTTTTGCAAACTTTCTTGCATATCATTTTCATATTTTCCGAAAAATTCACTTTTCCCTATTGGAAATGGTAGGAAACTATTACTAAAATTAATTAATAATTAATTCTAATCGTAATCTATCATTTTTACCCCAGAAAACCCATGCATATCGTTTTGATTTTTTGCAAACTTTCTTGCATATCATTTTCATATTTTCCGAAAAATTCACTTTTCCCTATTGGAAATGGTATGAAACTATTACTAAAATTAATTAATAATTAATTCTAATCGTAATTTATCATTTTTACCCCAGAAAACCCATGCATATCGTTTTGATTTTTTGCAAACTTTCTTGCATATCATTTTCATATTTTCCGAAAATTCACTTTTCCCTATTGGAAATGGTAGGAAACTATTACTAAAATTAATTAATAATTAATTCTAATCGTAATCTATCATTTTTACCCCAGAAAACCCATGCATATCGTTTTGATTTTTTGCAAACTTTCTTGCATATCATTTTCATATTTTCCGAAAATTCACTTTTCCCTATTGGAAATGGTAGGAAACTATTACTAAAATTAATTAATAATTAATTCTAATCGTAATTATCATTTTTACCCCAGAAAACCCATGCATATCGTTTTGATTTTTTGCAAACTTTCTTGCATATCATTTTCATATTTTCCGAAAATTCACTTTTCCCTATTGGAAATGGTAGGAAACTATTACTAAAATTAATTAATAATTAATTCTAATCGTAATCTATCATTTTTACCCCAGAAAACCCATGCATATCGTTTTGATTTTTTGCAAACTTTCTTGCATATCATTTTCATATTTTCCGAAAAATTCACTTTTCCCTATTGGAAATGGTAGGAAACTATTACTAAAATTAATTAATAATTAATTCTAATCGTAATCTATCATTTTTACCCCAGAAAACCCATGCATATCGTTTTGATTTTTTGCAAACTTTCTTGCATATCATTTTCATATTTTCCGAAAAATTCACTTTTCCCTATTGGAAATGGTAGGAAACTATTACTAAAATTAATTAATAATTAATTCTAATCGTAATCTATCATTTTTACCCCAGAAAACCCATGCATATCGTTTTGATTTTTTGCAAACTTTCTTGCATATCATTTTCATATTTTCCGAAAAATTCACTTTTCCCTATTGGAAATGGTAGAAACTATTACTAAAATTAATTAATAATTAATTCTAATCGTAATCTATCATTTTTTCCCCAGAAAACCCATGCATATCGTTTTGATTTTTTGCAAACTTTCTTGCATATCATTTTCATATTTTCCGAAAAATTCACTTTTCCCTATTGGAAATGGTATGAAACTATTACTAAAATTAATTAATAATTAATTCTAATCGTAATTTATCATTTTTACCCCAGAAAACCCATGCATATCGTTTTGATTTTTTGCAAACTTTCTTGCATATCATTTTCATATTTTCCGAAAAATTCACTTTTCCCTATTGGAAATGGTAGGAAACTATTACTAAAATTAATTAATAATTAATTCTAATCGTAATCTATCATTTTTACCCCAGAAAACCCATGCATATCGTTTTGATTTTTTGCAAACTTTCTTGCATATCATTTTCATATTTTCCGAAAAATTCACTTTTCCCTATTGGAAATGGTACGAAACTATTACTAAAATTAATTACTAATTAATTCTAATCGTAATTTATCATTTTTACCCCAGAAAACCCATGCATATCGTTTTGATTTTTTGCAAACTTTCTTGCATATCATTTTCATATTTTCCGAAAAATTCACTTTTCCCTATTGGAAATGGTAGGAAACTATTACTAAAATTAATTACTAATTAATTCTAATCGTAATCTATCATTTTTACCCCAGAAAACCCATGCATATCGTTTTGATTTTTTGCAAACTTTCTTGCATATCATTTTCATATTTTCCGAAAAATTCACTTTTCCCTATTGGAAATGGTAGGAAACTATTACTAAAATTAATTAATAATTAATTCTAATCGTAATTATCATTTTTACCCCAGAAAACCCATGCATATCGTTTTGATTTTTTGCAAACTTTCTTGCATATCATTTTCATATTTTCCGAAAAATTCACTTTTCCCTATTGGAAATGGTAGGAAACTATTACTAAAATTAATTAATAATTAATTCTAATCGTAATCTATCATTTTTACCCCAGAAAACCCATGCATATCGTTTTGATTTTTTGCAAACTTTCTTGCATATCATTTTCATATTTTCCGAAAAATTCACTTTTCCCTATTGGAAATGGTAGGAAACTATTACTAAAATTAATTAATAATTAATTCTAATCGTAATTTATCATTTTTACCCCAGAAAACCCATGCATATCGTTTTGATTTTTTGCAAACTTTCTTGCATATCATTTTCATATTTTCCGAAAAATTCACTTTTCCCTATTGGAAATGGTAGGAAACTATTACTAAAATTAATTAATAATTAATTCTAATCGTAATCTATCATTTTTACCCCAGAAAACCCATGCATATCGTTTTGATTTTTTGCAAACTTTCTTGCATATCATTTTCATATTTTCCGAAAAATTCACTTTTCCCTATTGGAAATGGTAGAAACTATTACTAAAATTAATTAATAATTAATTCTAATCGTAATTTATCATTTTTACCCCAGAAAACCCATGCATATCGTTTTGATTTTTTGCAAACTTTCTTGCATATCATTTTCATTTTTTCCAAAAATTCAGTTTTTCCTATTGGAAATGGTAGGAAACTATTACTAAAATTAATTAATAATTAATTCTAATCGTAATCTATCATTTTTACCCCAGAAAACCCATGCATATCGTTTTGATTTTTTGCAAACTTTCTTGCATATCATTTTCATATTTTCCGAAAAATTCACTTTTCCCTATTGGAAATGGTACGAAACTATTACTAAAATTAATTAATAATTAATTCTAATCGTAATTATCATTTTTACCCCAGAAAACCCATGCATATCGTTTTGATTTTTTGCAAACTTTCTTGCATATCATTTTCATATTTTCCAAAAATTCAGTTTTCCCTAGGAAATGGTAGGAAACTATTACTAAAATTAATTAATAATTAATTCTAATCGTAATCTATCATTTTTACCCCAGAAAACCCATGCATATCGTTTTGATTTTTTGCAAACTTTCTTGCATATCATTTTCATATTTTCCGAAAAATTCACTTTTCCCTATTGGAAATGGTACGAAACTATTACTAAAATTAATTAATAATTAATTCTAATCGTAATCTATCATTTTTTCCCCAGAAAACCCATGCATATCGTTTTGATTTTTTGCAAACTTTCTTGCATATCATTTTCATATTTTCCAAAAATTCAGTTTTCCCTATTGGAAATGGTAGGAAACTATTACTAAAATTAATTAATAATTAATTCTAATCGTAATCTATCATTTTTACCCCAGAAAACCCATGCATATCGTTTTGATTTTTTGCAAACTTTCTTGCATATCATTTTCATATTTTCCGAAAAATTCACTTTTCCCTATTGGAAATGGTACGAAACTATTACTAAAATTAATTAATAATTAATTCTAATCGTAATCTATCATTTTTCCCCAGAAAACCCATGCATATCGTTTTGATTTTTTGCAAACTTTCTTGCATATCATTTTCATATTTTCCGAAAAATTCAGTTTTCCCTATTGGAAATGGTATGAAACTATTACTAAAATTAATTAATAATTAATTCTAATCGTAATCTATCATTTTTACCCCAGAAAACCCATGCATATCGTTTTGATTTTTTGCAAACTTTCTTGCATATCATTTTCATATTTTCCGAAAAATTCACTTTTCCCTATTGGAAATGGTACGAAACTATTACTAAAATTAATTACTAATTAATTCTAATCGTAATTTATCATTTTTACCCCAGAAAACCCATGCATATCGTTTTGATTTTTTGCAAACTTTCTTGCATATCATTTTCATATTTTCCAAAAATTCACTTTTCCCTATTGGAAATGGTAGGAAACTATTACTAAAATTAATTAATAATTAATTCTAATCGTAATTTATCATTTTTACCCCAGAAAACCCATGCATATCGTTTTGATTTTTTGCAAACTTTCTTGCATATCATTTTCATATTTTCCGAAAAATTCACTTTTCCCTATTGGAAATGGTAGGAAACTATTACTAAAATTAATTAATAATTAATTCTAATCGTAATCTATCATTTTTACCCCAGAAAACCCATGCATATCGTTTTGATTTTTTGCAAACTTTCTTGCATATCATTTTCATTTTTCCAAAAATTCACTTTTCCCTATTGGAAATGGTAGGAAACTATTACTAAAATTAATTAATAATTAATTCTAATCGTAATTTATCATTTTTACCCCAGAAAACCCATGCATATCGTTTTGATTTTTTGCAAACTTTCTTGCATATCATTTTCATTTTTTGCCAAAAATTCACTTTTCCCTATTGGAAATGGTAGGAAACTATTACTAAAATTAATTAATAATTAATTCTAATCGTAATCTATCATTTTTACCCCAGAAAACCCATGCATATCGTTTTGATTTTTTGCAAACTTTCTTGCATATCATTTTCATATTTTCCGAAAAATTCACTTTTCCCTATTGGAAATGGTACGAAACTATTACTAAAATTAATTACTAATTAATTCTAATCGTAATTTATCATTTTTACCCCAGAAAACCCATGCATATCGTTTTGATTTTTTGCAAACTTTCTTGCATATCATTTTCATTTTTTGCCAAAAATTCAGTTTTTCCTCTAGGAAATGGTAGGAAACTATTACTAAAATTAATTACTAATTAATTCTAATCGTAATCTATCATTTTTACCCCAGAAAACCCATGCATATCGTTTTGATTTTTTGCAAACTTTCTTGCATATCATTTTCATATTTTCCGAAAAATTCACTTTTCCCTATTGGAAATGGTACGAAACTATTACTAAAATTAATTACTAATTAATTCTAATCGTAATTTATCATTTTTACCCCAGAAAACCCATGCATATCGTTTTGATTTTTTGCAAACTTTCTTGCATATCATTTTCATTTTTTGCCAAAAATTCAGTTTTTCCTCTAGGAAATGGTAGGAAACTATTACTAAAATTAATTACTAATTAATTCTAATCGTAATCTATCATTTTTACCCCAGAAAACCCATGCATATCGTTTTGATTTTTTGCAAACTTTCTTGCATATCATTTTCATATTTTCCGAAAAATTCACTTTTCCCTATTGGAAATGGTACGAAACTATTACTAAAATTAATTACTAATTAATTCTAATCGTAATTAATCTTTTTTTTACCCCAGAAACTGACCCATGCATATCGTTTTGATTTTTTGCAAACTTTCTTGCATATCATTTTCATATTTTGCCAAAAATTCAGTTTTCCCTCTAGGAAATGGTAGGAAACTATTACTAAAATTAATTACTAATTAATTCTAATCGTAATTTATCATTTTTACTCCAGAAAACCCATGCATATCGTTTTGATTTTTTGCAAACTTTCTTGCATATCATTTTCATATTTTCCGAAAAATTCACTTTTCCCTATTGGAAATGGTAGGAAACTATTACTAAAATTAATTACTAATTAATTCTAATCGTAATCTATCATTTTTTCCCCAGAAAACCCATGCATATCGTTTTGATTTTTTACAAACTTTCTTGCATATCATTTTCATATTTTCCGAAAAATTCAGTTTTCCCTATTGGAAATGGTATGAAACTATTACTTAAATTAATTAATAATTAATTCTAATCGTAATTTATCATTTTTACCCCAGAAAACCCATGCATATCGTTTTGATTTTTTGCAAACTTTCTTGCATATCATTTTCATATTTTCCGAAAAATTCACTTTTCCCTATTGGAAATGGTACGAAACTATTACTAAAATTAATTACTAATTAATTCTAATCGTAATTTATCATTTTTACCCCAGAAACTGACCCATGCATATCGTTTTGATTTTTTGCAAACTTTCTGGCATATCATTTTCATATTTTTAGGGAAAAGTGAATTTTTCGGAAAATATGAAAATGATATGCAAGAAAGTTTGCAAAAAGCAAAACGATATGCATGGGTTTTCTGGGGTAAAAATGATAAATTACGATTAGAATTAATTATTAATTAATTTTAGTAATAGTTTCCTACCATTTCCTAGAGGGAAAACTGAATTTTTCGGAAAATATGAAAATGGTATGCAAGAAAGTTTGCAAAAAATAAAACGATATGCAGGGTTTTCTGGGGAAAAAATGATAGATTACGATTAGAATTAATTATTAATTAATTTTAGTAATAGTTTCGTACCATTTCCAATAGGGAAAAGTGAACTTTTCGGAAAATATGAAAATGATATGCAAGAAAGTTTGCAAAAAATCAAAACGATATGCATGGGTTTTCTGGGGAAAAAATGATAGATTACGATTAGAATTAATTATTAATTAATTTTAGTAATAGTTTCCTACCATTTCCAATAGAGAAAAGTGAATTTTTCGGAAAATATGAAAATGATATGCAAGAAAGTTTGCAAAAAATCAAAAAGATATGCATGGGTTTTCTGGGGAAAAAATGATAGATTACGATTAGAATTAATTATTAATTAATTTTAGTAATAGTTTCCTACCATTTCCAATAGAGAAAAGTGAATTTTTCGGAAAATATGAAAATGATATGCAAGAAAGTTTGCAAAAAATCAAAAAGATATGCATGGGTTTTCTGGGGAAAAAATGATAGATTACGATTAGAATTAATTATTAATTAATTTTAGTAATAGTTTCATACCATTTCCAATAGGGAAAAGTGAATTTTTCGGAAAATATGAAAATGATATGCAAGAAAGTTTGCAAAAAATCAAAACAATATGCATGGGTTTTCTGGGGAAAAAATGATAGATTACGATCAGAATTAATTATTAATTAATTTTAGTAATAGTTTCATACCATTTCCAATAGAGAAAAGTGAATTTTTCGGAAAATATGAAAATGATATGCAAGAAAGTTTGCAAAAAATCAAAACGATATGCATGGGTTTTCTGGGGAAAAAATGATAGATTACGATTAGAATTAATTATTATTAATTTTAGTAATAGTTTCATACCATTTCCAATAGGGAAAACTGAATTTTTGGCAAAAAATGAAAATGATATGCAAGAAAGTTTGTAAAAAATCAAAACGATATGCATGGGTTTTCTGGGGAAAAATGATAGATTACGATTAGAATTAATTATTAATTAATTTTAGTAATAGTTTCCTACCATTTCCAATAGAGAAAAGTGAATTTTTCGGAAAATATGAAAATGATATGCAAGAAAGTTTGCAAAAAATCAAAACGATATGCATGGGTTTTCTGGGGAAAAAATGATAGATTACGATTAGAATTAATTATTAATTAATTTTAGTAATAGTTTCATACCATTTCCAATAGGGAAAAGTGAATTTTTCGGAAAATATGAAAATGATATGCAAGAAAGTTTGCAAAAAATCAAAACGATATGCATGGGTTTTCTGGGGAAAAATGATAGATTACGATTAGAATTAATTATTAATTAATTTTAGTAATAGTTTCATACCATTTCCAATAGAGAAAAGTGAATTTTTCGGAAAATATGAAAATGATATGCAAGAAAGTTTGCAAAAAATCAAAACGATATGCATGGGTTTTCTGGGGAAAAAATGATAGATTACGATTAGAATTAATTATTAATTAATTTTAGTAATAGTTTCATACCATTTCCAATAGGGAAAAGTGAATTTTTGGAAAATATGAAAATGATATGCAAGAAAGTTTGCAAAAAATCAAAACGATATGCATGGGTTTTCTGGGGAAAAAATGATAGATTACGATTAGAATTAATTATTAATTAATTTTAGTAATAGTTTCATACCATTTCCAATAGGGAAAAGTGAATTTTTCGGAAAATATGAAAATGATATGCAAGAAAGTTTGCAAAAAATCAAAACGATATGCATGGGTTTTCTGGGGAAAAAATGATAGATTACGATTAGAATTAATTATTAATTAATTTTAGTAATAGTTTCATACCATTTCCAATAGGGAAAAGTGAATTTTTCGGAAAATATGAAAATGATATGCAAGAAAGTTTGCAAAAAATCAAAACGATATGCATGGGTTTTCTGGGGAAAAAATGATAGATTACGATTAGAATTAATTATTAATTAATTTTAGTAATAGTTTCATACCATTTCCAATAGGGAAAAGTGAATTTTTCGGAAAATATGAAAATGATATGCAAGAAAGTTTGCAAAAAATCAAAACGATATGCATGGGTTTTCTGGGGAAAAAATGATAGATTACGATTAGAATTAATTATTAATTAATTTTAGTAATAGTTTCATACCATTTCCAATAGGGAAAACTGAATTTTTGGAAAATATGAAAATGATATGCAAGAAAGTTTGCAAAAAATCAAAACGATATGCATGGGTTTTCTGGGGAAAAAATGATAGATTACGATTAGAATTAATTATTAATTAATTTTAGTAATAGTTTCATACCATTTCCAATAGGGAAAAGTGAATTTTTCGGAAAATATGAAAATGATATGCAAGAAAGTTTGCAAAAAATCAAAACGATATGCATGGGTTTTCTGGGGAAAAAATGATAGATTACGATTAGAATTAATTATTAATTAATTTTAGTAATAGTTTCATACCATTTCCAATAGGGAAAAGTGAATTTTTCGGAAAATATGAAAATGATATGCAAGAAAGTTTGCAAAAAATCAAAACGATATGCATGGGTTTTCTGGGGAAAAATGATAGATTACGATTAGAATTAATTATTAATTAATTTTAGTAATAGTTTCATACCATTTCCAATAGGGAAAAGTGAATTTTTCGGAAAATATGAAAATGATATGCAAGAAAGTTTGCAAAAAATCAAAACGATATGCATGGGTTTTCTGGGGAAAAATGATAGATTACGATTAGAATTAATTATTAATTAATTTTAGTAATAGTTTCCTACCATTTCCAATAGGGAAAAGTGAATTTTTCGGAAAATATGAAAATGATATGCAAGAAAGTTTGCAAAAAATCAAAACGATATGCATGGGTTTTCTGGGGAAAAATGATAGATTACGATTAGAATTAATTATTAATTAATTTTAGTAATAGTTTCATACCATTTCCAATAGGGAAAAGTGAATTTTTCGGAAAATATGAAAATGATATGCAAGAAAGTTTGCAAAAAATCAAAACGATATGCATGGGTTTTCTGGGGAAAAATGATAGATTACGATTAGAATTAATTATTAATTAATTTTAGTAATAGTTTCATACCATTTCCAATAGAGAAAAGTGAATTTTTCGGAAAATATGAAAATGATATGCAAGAAAGTTTGCAAAAAATCAAAACGATATGCATGGGTTTTCTGGGGAAAAATGATAGATTACGATTAGAATTAATTATTAATTAATTTTAGTAATAGTTTCATACCATTTCCAATAGGGAAAAGTGAATTTTTCGGAAAATATGAAAATGATATGCAAGAAAGTTTGCAAAAATCAAAACGATATGCATGGGTTTTCTGGGGAAAAAATGATAGATTACGATTAGAATTAATTATTAATTAATTTTAGTAATAGTTTCATACCATTTCCAATAGGGAAAAGTGAATTTTTCGGAAAATATGAAAATGATATGCAAGAAAGTTTGCAAAAAATCAAAACGATATGCATGGGTTTTCTGGGGAAAAAATGATAGATTACGATTAGAATTAATTATTAATTAATTTTAGTAATAGTTTCATACCATTTCCAATAGGGAAAAGTGAATTTTTCGGAAAATATGAAAATGATATGCAAGAAAGTTTGCAAAAAATCAAAACGATATGCATGGGTTTTCTGGGGAAAAATGATAGATTACGATTAGAATTAATTATTAATTAATTTTAGTAATAGTTTCATACCATTTCCAATAGGGAAAAGTGAATTTTTCGGAAAATATGAAAATGATATGCAAGAAAGTTTGCAAAAAATCAAAACGATATGCATGGGTTTTCTGGGGAAAAATGATAGATTACGATTAGAATTAATTATTAATTAATTTTAGTAATAGTTTCATACCATTTCCAATAGGGAAAAGTGAATTTTTCGGAAAATATGAAAATGATATGCAAGAAAGTTTGCAAAAAAAAAACGATATGCATGGGTTTTCTGGGGAAAAAATGATAGATTACGATTAGAATTAATTATTAATTAATTTTAGTAATAGTTTCCTACCATTTCCAATAGGGAAAAGTGAATTTTTCGGAAAATATGAAAATGATATGCAAGAAAGTTTGCAAAAAATCAAAACGATATGCATGGGTTTTCTGGGGAAAAAATGATAGATTACGATTAGAATTAATTATTAATTAATTTTAGTAATAGTTTCGTACCATTTCCAATAGGGAAAAGTGAATTTTTCGGAAAATATGAAAATGATATGCAAGAAAGTTTGCAAAAAATCAAAACGATATGCATGGGTTTTCTGGGGAAAAAATGATAGATTACGATTAGAATTAATTATTAATTAATTTTAGTAATAGTTTCATACCATTTCCAATAGGGAAAAGTGAATTTTTCGGAAAATATGAAAATGATATGCAAGAAAGTTTGCAAAAAATCAAAACGATATGCATGGGTTTTCTGGGGAAAAAATGATAGATTACGATTAGAATTAATTATTAATTAATTTTAGTAATAGTTTCATACCATTTCCAATAGGGAAAAGTGAATTTTTCGGAAAATATGAAAATGATATGCAAGAAAGTTTGCAAAAAATCAAAACGATATGCATGGGTTTTCTGGGGAAAAAATGATAGATTACGATTAGAATTAATTATTAATTAATTTTAGTAATAGTTTCATACCATTTCCAATAGGGAAAAGTGAATTTTTCGGAAAATATGAAAATGATATGCAAGAAAGTTTGCAAAAAATCAAAACGATATGCATGGGTTTTCTGGGGAAAAAATGATAGATTACGATTAGAATTAATTATTAATTAATTTTAGTAATAGTTTCATACCATTTCCAATAGGGAAAAGTGAATTTTTGGAAAATATGAAAATGATATGCAAGAAAGTTTGCAAAAAATCAAAACGATATGCATGGGTTTTCTGGGGAAAAATGATAGATTACGATTAGAATTAATTATTAATTAATTTTAGTAATAGTTTCATACCATTTCCAATAGGGAAAAGTGAATTTTTCGGAAAATATGAAAATGATATGCAAGAAAGTTTGCAAAAAATCAAAACGATATGCATGGGTTTTCTGGGGAAAAATGATAGATTACGATTAGAATTAATTATTAATTAATTTTAGTAATAGTTTCATACCATTTCCAATAGGGAAAAGTGAATTTTTCGGAAAATATGAAAATGATATGCAAGAAAGTTTGCAAAAAATCAAAACGATATGCATGGGTTTTCTGGGGTAAAAATGATAAATTACGATTAGAATTAATTATTAATTAATTTTAGTAATAGTTTCCTACCATTTCCAATAGGGAAAAGTGAATTTTTCGGAAAATGAAAATGATATGCAAGAAAGTTTGCAAAAAATCAAAACGATATGCATGGGTTTTCTGGGGAAAAAATGATAGATTACGATTAGAATTAATTATTAATTAATTTTAGTAATAGTTTCATACCATTTCCAATAGGGAAAAGTGAATTTTTCGGAAAATATGAAAATGATATGCAAGAAAGTTTGCAAAAAATCAAAACGATATGCATGGGTTTTCTGGGGTAAAAATGATAGATTACGATTAGAATTAATTATTAATTAATTTTAGTAATAGTTTCATACCATTTCCAATAGGGAAAAGTGAATTTTTCGGAAAATATGAAAATGATATGCAAGAAAGTTTGCAAAAAATCAAAACGATATGCATGGGTTTTCTGGGGAAAAAATGATAGATTACGATTAGAATTAATTATTAATTAATTTTAGTAATAGTTTCATACCATTTCCAATAGGGAAAAGTGAATTTTTCGGAAAATATGAAAATGATATGCAAGAAAGTTTGCAAAAAATCAAAACGATATGCATGGGTTTTCTGGGGAAAAATGATAGATTACGATTAGAATTAATTATTAATTAATTTTAGTAATAGTTTCATACCATTTCCAATAGGGAAAAGTGAATTTTTCGGAAAATATGAAAATGATATGCAAGAAAGTTTGCAAAAAATCAAAACGATATGCATGGGTTTTCTGGGGAAAAATGATAGATTACGATTAGAATTAATTATTAATTAATTTTAGTAATAGTTTCATACCATTTCCAATAGGGAAAAGTGAATTTTTGGAAAATATGAAAATGATATGCAAGAAAGTTTGCAAAAAATCAAAACGATATGCATGGGTTTTCTGGGGAAAAAATGATAGATTACGATTAGAATTAATTATTAATTAATTTTAGTAATAGTTTCATACCATTTCCAATAGGGAAAAGTGAATTTTTCGGAAAATATGAAAATGATATGCAAGAAAGTTTGCAAAAAATCAAAACGATATGCATGGGTTTTCTGGGGAAAAAATGATAGATTACGATTAGAATTAATTATTAATTAATTTTAGTAATAGTTTCATACCATTTCCAATAGGGAAAAGTGAATTTTTCGGAAAATATGAAAATGATATGCAAGAAAGTTTGCAAAAAATCAAAACGATATGCATGGGTTTTCTGGGGAAAAATGATAATTACGATTAGAATTAATTATTAATTAATTTTAGTAATAGTTTCCTACCATTTCCAATAGGGAAAAGTGAATTTTTGGAAAATATGAAAATGATATGCAAGAAAGTTTGCAAAAAATCAAAACGATATGCATGGGTTTTCTGGGGAAAAATGATAGATTACGATTAGAATTAATTATTAATTAATTTTAGTAATAGTTTCATACCATTTCCAATAGGGAAAAGTGAATTTTTCGGAAAATATGAAAATGATATGCAAGAAAGTTTGCAAAAAATCAAAACGATATGCATGGGTTTTCTGGGGAAAAAATGATAGATTACGATTAGAATTAATTATTAATTAATTTTAGTAATAGTTTCATACCATTTCCAATAGGGAAAAGTGAATTTTTCGGAAAATATGAAAATGATATGCAAGAAAGTTTGCAAAAAATCAAAACGATATGCAGGGTTTTCTGGGGAAAAAATGATAGATTACGATTAGAATTAATTATTAATTAATTTTAGTAATAGTTTCATACCATTTCCAATAGGGAAAAGTGAATTTTTCGGAAAATATGAAAATGATATGCAAGAAAGTTTGCAAAAAATCAAAACGATATGCAGGGTTTTCTGGGGAAAAAATGATAGATTACGATTAGAATTAATTATTAATTAATTTTAGTAATAGTTTCATACCATTTCCAATAGGGAAAAGTGAATTTTTCGGAAAATATGAAAATGATATGCAAGAAAGTTTGCAAAAAATCAAAACGATATGCATGGGTTTTCTGGGGTAAAAATGATAGATTACGATTAGAATTAATTATTAATTAATTTTAGTAATAGTTTCATACCATTTCCAATAGGGAAAAGTGAATTTTTCGGAAAATATGAAAATGATATGCAAGAAAGTTTGCAAAAAATCAAAACGATATGCATGGGTTTTCTGGGGTAAAAATGATAGATTACGATTAGAATTAATTATTAATTAATTTTAGTAATAGTTTCCTACCATTTCCAATAGGGAAAAGTGAATTTTTGGAAAAAATGAAAATGATATGCAAGAAAGTTTGCAAAAAATCAAAACGATATGCATGGGTTTTCTGGGAAAAAATGATAGATTACGATTAGAATTAATTATTAATTAATTTTAGTAATAGTTTCATACCATTTCCAATAGGGAAAAGTGAATTTTTCGGAAAATATGAAAATGATATGCAAGAAAGTTTGCAAAAAATCAAAACGATATGCATGGGTTTTCTGGGGAAAAAATGATAGATTACGATTAGAATTAATTATTAATTAATTTAAGTAATAGTTTCATACCATTTCCAATAGGGAAAAGTGAATTTTCGGAAAATATGAAAATGATATGCAAGAAAGTTTGCAAAAAATCAAAACGATATGCATGGGTTTTCTGGGGAAAAAATGATAGATTACGATTAGAATTAATTATTAATTAATTTTAGTAATAGTTTCATACCATTTCCAATAGGGAAAAGTGAATTTTTCGGAAAATATGAAAATGATATGCAAGAAAGTTTGCAAAAAATCAAAACGATATGCATGGGTTTTCTGGGGAAAAAATGATAGATTACGATTAGAATTAATTATTATTTAATTTTAGTAATAGTTTCATACCATTTCCAATAGGGAAAACTGAATTTTTGGAAAAATGAAAATGATATGCAAGAAAGTTTGCAAAAAATCAAAACGATATGCATGGGTTTTCTGGGGAAAAAATGATAGATTACGATTAGAATTAATTATTAATTAATTTTAGTAATAGTTTCATACCATTTCCAATAGGGAAAAGTGAATTTTTCGGAAAATATGAAAATGATATGCAAGAAAGTTTGCAAAAAATCAAAACGATATGCATGGGTTTTCTGGGGAAAAAATGATAGATTACGATTAGAATTAATTATTAATTAATTTTAGTAATAGTTTCATACCATTTCCAATAGGGAAAAGTGAATTTTTCGGAAAATATGAAAATGATATGCAAGAAAGTTTGCAAAAAATCAAAACGATATGCATGGGTTTTCTGGGGTAAAAATGATAGATTACGATTAGAATTAATTATTAATTAATTTTAGTAATAGTTTCATACCATTTCCAATAGGGAAAAGTGAATTTTTCGGAAAATATGGAAATGATATGCAAGAAAGTTTGCAAAAAATCAAAACGATATGCATGGGTTTTCTGGGGAAAAATGATAGATTACGATTAGAATTAATTATTAATTAATTTAGTAATAGTTTCATACCATTTCCAATAGGGAAAAGTGAATTTTTCGGAAAATATGAAAATGATATGCAAGAAAGTTTGCAAAAAATCAAAACGATATGCCAGGGTTTTCTGGGGAAAAAATGATAGATTACGATTAGAATTAATTATTAATTAATTTTAGTAATAGTTTCATACCATTTCCAATAGAGAAAAGTGAATTTTTCGGAAAATATGAAATGATATGCAAGAAAGTTTGCAAAAAATCAAAACGATATGCATGGGTTTTCTGGGGAAAAAATGATAGATTACGATTAGAATTAATTATTATTTAATTTTAGTAATAGTTTCATACCATTTCCAATAGGGAAAAGTGAATTTTTGGAAAATGAAATGATATGCAAGAAAGTTTGCAAAAAATCAAAACGATATGCATGGGTTTTCTGGGGAAAAAATGATAGATTACGATTAGAATTAATTATTAATTAATTTTAGTAATAGTTTCATACCATTTCCAATAGGGAAAAGTGAATTTTTCGGAAAATATGAAAATGATATGCAAGAAAGTTTGCAAAAAATCAAAACGATATGCAGGGTTTTCTGGGGAAAAAATGATAGATTACGATTAGAATTAATTATTAATTAATTTTAGTAATAGTTTCATACCATTTCCAATAGGGAAAAGTGAATTTTTCGGAAAATATGAAAATGATATGCAAGAAAGTTTGCAAAAAATCAAAACGATATGCAGGGTTTTCTGGGGAAAAATGATAGATTACGATTAGAATTAATTATTAATTAATTTTAGTAATAGTTTCATACCATTTCCAATAGGGAAAAGTGAATTTTTCGGAAAATATGAAAATGATATGCAAGAAAGTTTGCAAAAATCAAAACGATATGCATGGTTTTCTGGGGAAAAATGATAGATTACGATTAGAATTAATTATTAATTAATTTAGTAATAGTTTCCTACCATTTCCAATAGGGAAAAGTGAATTTTCGGAAAATATGAAAATGATATGCAAGAAAGTTTGCAAAAAATCAAAACGATATGCAGGGTTTTCTGGGGAAAAATGATAGATTACGATTAGAATTAATTATTAATTAATTTTAGTAATAGTTTCCTACCATTTCCAATAGGGAAAAGTGAATTTTTCGGAAAATATGAAAATGATATGCAAGAAAGTTTGCAAAAAATCAAAACGATATGCATGGGTTTTCTGGGGAAAAAATGATAGATTACGATTAGAATTAATTATTAATTAATTTTAGTAATAGTTTCATACCATTTCCAATAGGGAAAAGTGAATTTTTCGGAAAATATGAAAATGATATGCAAGAAAGTTTGCAAAAAATCAAAACGATATGCATGGGTTTTCTGGGGAAAAAATGATAGATTACGATTAGAATTAATTATTAATTAATTTTAGTAATAGTTTCTACCATTTCCAATAGGGAAAAGTGAATTTTTCGGAAAATATGAAAATGATATGCAAGAAAGTTTGCAAAAAATCAAAACGATATGCATGGGTTTTCTGGGAAAAATGATAGATTACGATTAGAATTATTATTAATTAATTTTAGTAATAGTTTCATACCATTTCCATAGAGGGAAAAGTGAATTTTCGGAAAATATGAAAATGATATGCAAGAAAGTTTGCAAAAAATCAAAACGATATGCATGGGTTTTCTGGGGAAAAAATGATAGATTACGATTAGAATTAATTATTAATTAATTTTAGTAATAGTTTCATACCATTTCCAATAGGGAAAAGTGAATTTTTCGGAAAATATGAAAATGATATGCAAGAAAGTTTGCAAAAAATCAAAACGATATGCATGGGTTTTCTGGGGAAAAAATGATAGATTACGATTAGAATTAATTATTAATTAATTTAGTAATAGTTTCATACCATTTCCAATAGGGAAAAGTGAATTTTTCGGAAAATATGAAAATGATATGCAAGAAAGTTTGCAAAAATCAAAACGATATGCAGGGTTTTCTGGGGAAAAAATGATAGATTACGATTAGAATTAATTATTAATTAATTTTAGTAATAGTTTCCTACCATTTCCAATAGGGAAAAGTGAATTTTTCGGAAAATATGAAAATGATATGCAAGAAAGTTTGCAAAAAATCAAAACGATATGCAGGGTTTTCTGGGGTAAAAATGATAGATTACGATTAGAATTAATTATTAATTAATTTTAGTAATAGTTTCCTACCATTTCCAATAGGGAAAAGTGAATTTTTCGGAAAATATGAAAATGATATGCAAGAAAGTTTGCAAAAAATCAAAACGATATGCATGGGTTTTCTGGGTAAAAAATGATAAATTACGATTAGAATTAATTATTAATTAATTTTAGTAATAGTTTCCTACCATTTCCAATAGGGAAATGGAATTTTTGCAAAAAAATGAAAATGATATGCAAGAAAGTTGCAAAAAATCAAAACGATATGCATGGGTTTTCTGGGGTAAAAATGATAAATACGATTAGAATTAATTAGAATTAATTTTAGTAATAGTTTCCTACCATTTCCAATAGGAAAAGTGAATTTTTCGGAAATATGAAAATGATATGCAAGAAAGTTTGCA
>JAEQBA010002758.1:0-20377 GCA_019434445.1 Phalangium opilio
GCTTTCACAAGGGTAAATTACAAAGCTTCGAGAGCTAGGGCTTTCACAGGGTTAAATTACAAGCTTCGAGAGCTAGGGCTTTCACAGGGTTAAATTACAAAGCTTCGAGAGCTAGGGCTTTCACAGGATTAAATACAAAGCTTCGAGAGCTAGGGCTTTCACAGGGTTAAAATACAAAGCTTCGAGAGCTAGGCTTTCACAGGGTTAAAATACAAAGCTTCGAGAGCTAGGGCTTTCACAGGGTTAAATACAAAGCTTCGAGAGCTAGGGCTTTCACAGGGTAAAATACAAAGCTTCGAGAGCTAGGGCTTTCACAGGGTTAAAATACAAAGCTTCGAGAGCTAGGGCTTTCACAGGGTAAATTACAAAGCTTCGAGAGCTAGGGCTTTCACAGGGTTAAATTACAAAGCTTCGAGAGCTAGGGCTTTCAGGGTTAAATACAAAGCTTCGAGAGCTAGGGCTTTCACAGGATTAAAATACAAAGCTTCGAGAGCTAGGGCTTTCACAGGGTTAAAATACAAAGCTTCGAGAGCTAGGGCTTTCACAGGGTTAAAATACAAAGCTTCGAGAGCTAGGGCTTTCACAGGGTTAAAATACAAAGCTTCGAGAGCTAGGGCTTTCACAGGGTTAAAATACAAAGCTTCGAGAGCTAGGGCTTTCACAGGGTTAAAATACAAAGCTTCGAGAGCTAGGGCTTTCACAGGGTTATAATACAAAGCTTCGAGAGCTAGGACTTTAACGGATTTATAATACAAAGCTTCGAGAGCTAGGACTTTCACGGATTTATAATACAAAGCTTCGAGAGCTAGGACTTTCACAGGGTTATAATACAAAGCTTCGAGAGCTAGGACTTTCACGGATTTATAATACAAAGCTTCGAGAGCTAGGACTTTCACAGACCCTTTCGGGTTATAATACAAAGCTTCGAGAGCTAGGGCTTTCACTGGGTTAAATTAAAAGCTTCGAGAGCTAGGGCTTTCACAGGGTTAAATTACAAAGCTTCGAGAGCTAGGGCTTTCACAGGGTTAAATTACAAAGCTTCGAGAGCTAGGGCTTTCACAGGGTTAAATTACAAAGCTTCGAGAGCTATGGCTTTCACAGGGTTAAATTACAAAGCTTCGAGAGCTAGGGCTTTCACAGGGTTAAATTACAAAGCTTCGAGAGCTAGGGCTTTCACAGGGTTAAATTACAAAGCTTCGAGAGCTAGGGCTTTCACAGGGTTAAATTACAAAGCTTCGAGAGCTAGGGCTTTCACAGGGTTAAATTACAAAGCTCCGAGAGCTAGGGCTTTCATAGGGTTAAATTACAAAGCTTCGAGAGCTAGGGCTTTCACAGGGTTAAATTACAAAGCTTCGAGAGCTAGGGCTTTCACAGGGTTAAATTACAAAGCTTCGAGAGCTAGGGCTTTCACAGGATTAAAATACAAAGCTTCGAGAGCTAGGGCTTTCACAGGGTTAAAATACAAAGCTTCGAGAGCTAGGGTTTTCACAGGGTTAAAATACAAAGCTTCGAGAGCTAGGGCTTTCACAGGGTTAAAATACAAAGCTTCGAGAGCTAGGGCTTTCACAGGGTTAAATACAAAGCTTCGAGAGCTAGGGCTTTCACAGGGTTAAAATACAAAGCTTCGAGAGCTAGGGCTTTCACAGGGTTAAATTACAAAGCTTCGAGAGCTAGGGCTTTCACAGGGTTATAATACAAAGCTTCGAAAGCTAGGACTTTAACGGATTTATAATACAAAGCTTCGAGAGCTAGGACTTTAACGGATTTATAATACAAAGCTTCGAGAGCTAGGACTTTCACGGATTTATAATACAAAGCTTCGAGAGCTAGGACTTTCACAGGGTTATAAAACAAAGCTTCGAGAGCTAGGACTTTCACGGATTTATAATACAAAGCTTCGAGAGCTAGGACTTTCACAGATTTATAATACAAAGCTTCGAGAGCTAGGACTTTCACGGATTTATAATACAAAGCTTCGAGAGCTAGGACTTTCACAGACCCTTTCGGGTTATAATACAAAGCTTCGAGAGCTAGGGCTTTCACTGGGTTAAATTACAAAGCTTCGAGAGCTAGGGCTTTCACAGGGTTAAATTACAAAGCTTCGAGAGCTAGGGCTTTCACAGGGTTAAATTACAAAGCTTCGAGAGCTAGGGCTTTCACAGGGTTAAATTACAAAGCTTCGAGAGCTATGGCTTTCACAGGGTTAAATTACAAAGCTTCGAGAGCTAGGGCTTTCACAGGGTTAAAATACAAAGCTTCGAGAGCTAGGGCTTTCACAGGGTTAAAATACAAAGCTTCGAGAGCTAGGGCTTTCACAGTGTTAAATTACAAAGCTTCGAGAGCTAGGGCTTTCACAGGGTTATAATACAAAGCTTCGAAAGCTAGGACTTTAACGGATTTATAATACAAAGCTTCGAGAGCTAGGACTTTAACGGATTTATAATACAAAGCTTCGAGAGCTAGGACTTTCACGGATTTATAATACAAAGCTTCGAGAGCTAGGACTTTCACAGGGTTATAAAACAAAGCTTCGAGAGCTAGGACTTTCACGGATTTATAATACAAAGCTTCGAGAGCTAGGACTTTCACGGATTTATAATACAAAGCTTCGAGAGCTAGGACTTTCACGGATTTATAATACAAAGCTTCGAGAGCTAGGACTTTCACAGACCCTTTCGGGTTATAATACAAAGCTTCGAGAGCTAGGGCTTTCACTGGGTTAAATTACAAAGCTTCGAGAGCTAGGGCTTTCACAGGGTTAAATTACAAAGCTTCGAGAGCTAGGGCTTTCACAGGGTTAAATTACAAAGCTTCGAGAGCTAGGGCTTTCATAGGGTTAAATTACAAAGCTTCGAGAGCTATGGCTTTCACAGGGTTAAATTACAAAGCTTCGAGAGCTAGGGCTTTCACAGGGTTAAATTACAAAGCTTCGAGAGCTAGGGCTTTCACAGGGTTAAATTACAAAGCTTCGAGTGCTAGGGCTTTCACAGGGTTAAATTACAAAGATTCGAGAGCTAGGGCTTTCACAGGGTTAAATTACAAAGCTCCGAGAGCTAGGGCTTTCACAGGGTTAAATTACAAAGCTTCGAGAGCTAGGGCTTTCACAGGGTTAAATTACAAAGCTTCGAGAGCTAGGGCTTTCACAGGGTTAAAATACAAAGCTTCGAGAGCTAGGGCTTTCACAGGGTTAAAATACAAAGCTTCGAGAGCTAGGGCTTTCACTGGGTTAAAATACAAAGCTTCGAGAGCTAGGGCTTTCACAGGGTTAAAATACAAAGCTTCGAGAGCAAGGGCTTTCACAGGGTTAAAATACAAAGCTTCGAGAGCTAGGGCTTTCACAGGGTTAAATTACAAAGCTTCGAGAGCTAGGGCTTTCACAGGGTTATAATACAAAGCTTCGAGAGCTAGGACTTTAACGGATTTATAATAAAAAGCTTCGAGAGCTAGGACTTTAACGGATTTATAATACAAAGCTTCGAGAGCTAGGACTTTCAAGGATTTATAATACAAAGCTTCGAGAGCTAGGACTTTCACAGGGTTATAATACAAAGCTTCGAGAGCTAGGACTTTCACGGATTTATAATACAAAGCTTCGAGAGCTAGGACTTTCACAGACCCTTTCGGGTTATAATACAAAGCTTCGAGAGCTAGGGCTTTCACTGGGTTAAATTACAAAGCTTCGAGAGCTAGGGCTTTCACAGGGTTAAATTACAAAGCTTCGAGAGCTAGGGCTTTCACAGGGTTAAATTTCAAATTTTCGAGAGCTAGGGCTTTCACAGGGTTAAATTACAAAGCTTCGAGAGCTAGGGCTTTCACAGGGTTAAATTACAAAGCTTCGAGAGCTAGGGCTTTCACAGGGTTAAATTACAAAGCTTCGAGAGCTAGGGCTTTCACAGGGTTAAATTTCAAATTTTCGAGAGCTAGGGCTTTCACAGGGTTAAATTACAAAGCTTCGAGAGCTAGGGCTTTCACAGGGTTAAATTACAAAGCTTCGAGAGCTAGGGCTTTCACAGGGTTAAATTACAAAGCTTCGAGAGCTAGGGCTTTCACAGGGTTAAATTACAAAGCTTCGAGAGCTAGGGCTTTCACAGGGTTAAATTACAAAGCTTCGAGAGCTAGGGCTTTCACAGGGTTAAATTACAAAGCTTCGAGAGTAGGGCTTTCACAGGGTTAAATTACAAAGCTTCGAGAGCTAGGGCTTTCACAGGGTTAAATTACAAAGCTTCGAGAGCTAGAGCTTTCACAGGGTTAAATTACAAAGCTTCGAGAGCTAGGGCTTTCACAGGGTTAAATTACAAAGCTTCGAGAGCTAGGGCTTTCATAGGATTAAAATACAAAGCTTCGAGAGCTAGGGCTTTCACAGGGTTAAAATACAAAGCTTCGAGAGCTAGGGCTTTCACAGGGTTAAAATACAAAGCTTCGAGAGCTAGGACTTTCACGGATTTATAATACAAAGCTTCGAGAGCTAGGACTTTCACAGACTAGTGTCCGTGTGGGATGGACAAAGACCAGAAGATGGTGGTGTGAGAACTCAAGTGGAGGAGCCATTTCCGTGACTGTGAAAGCAGTTCGGAAATGGCGAACACGTTTGCTCCGATTTGGAAACTGCGAACGCGGCCACGTGGGTGTAACAACAGACACAAACACACGTCGAAATTAGAACCTCTCTGTGACATACGTCACTCGGAGAGGTAAAAATAACGGGACTCTGCCCGAGGCAGAGCCCAAAACGCGAGAAACCAGACACAAAATATACAGCAAAAAAGTAACTCACGCAAAGATACAGATAAAAAAGCCCAAAAGGCCGAGAAAAAAAAACTCGCGAGCAAGAGGACAAGCCGAGGACGGAGCGAGAGGAAAACACGACCGCTCTCGACGAAAACCAAAACGCGAATCCCTTACGAGACAGGCACTTTAACCACTAAGCCACGGAGCCCTTGCTTTGAAGCGACATGAATGCTGAATATTCCAGTAATTTAACTAAATTAACTCATCGGAATTTTAACCCTATTGTTTTAATTTTTCAAAATTTAATAGCTACGAAAAATAGTACAAGAACATAACAACAAGGCTCCGACGAGAATCGTCCTCATGATCTCCTGTTTACGAGACAGGCTTTTTAACCACTAAGCCACGGAGCCCTTGCTTTGAAGCGATATGAATGCTGAATATTTCAGTAAATTAACTAAATTATCTCATCGGAACTTTTACCCTATTGTTTGAATAAATAAAAATCTAAGACAACTCTTATTTTTAATTTTTCAAAATTTAATAGCTACGAAAACTAGTTCAAGTAACATAACAACGAGGCTCCGACGAGAATCGAACTCATGATCTCCTGTTTACTAGACAGGCGCTTTAACCACTAAGCCACGGAGCCCTTGCTTTGAAGCGATATGAATGCTGAATATTTCAGTAAATTAACTAAATTATCTCATCGGAACTCTTACCCTATTGTTTGCATGAATCAACTATTATATTTAATTTTTTCAAAATTTCATAGCTACGAAATCTAGTTCCAGTAGCATAACAGCGAGGCTCCGACGAGAATCGAACTAATGATCTCCTGTTTACAAGACAGGCGCTTTAACCACTGAGCCACGGAGCCCTTGCTTTGAAGCGACATGAATGCTAAATATTGCAGTAATTTAACTAAATTAACTCGTCGGAATTTTTACCCTATTGTTTTAATTTTTCAAAATTTAATAGCTACGAAATCTAGTTCAAGGAACATAACAGCGAGGCTCCGACGAGAATCGAACACATGCTCTACTGTTTACTAGGCAGTCGCTTTAACCACTAAGCCACGGAGCCCTTGCTTTGAAGCGATATGAATGCTGAATATTTCAGTAAGTTAACTAAATTATCTCATCGGAACTTTTACACTATTGTTTGCATATATGCATATCTAAATCAACTATGATATTTAATTTTTCAAATTTTAATAGCTACGAAATCTCGTTCTAGTAACACAACAGCGAGGCTCCGACGAGAATCGAACACATGCTCTACTGTTCACTAGACAGTCGCTTTAACCACTAAGCCACGGAGCCCTTGCTTTGAAGCGATATGAATGCTGAATATTTCAGTAAATTAACTAAATTATCTCATCGGAACTTTTACACTATTGTTCGCATATATGCATATCTAAATCAACTATTATTTTTAATTTTTCAAAATTTAAAAGCTACGAAATCTAGATCAAGTAACATAACAGCGAGGCTCCGACGAGAATCGAACTCATGATCTCCTGTTTACGAGACAGGCGCTTTAACCACTAAGCCACGGAGCCCTCGCTTTGAAGCGATATGGATGCAGAATATTTCAGTAAATTAACTAATTTATCTCATCGGAACTCTTACCCTATTGTTTGCATAAATCAACTATTATTTTTAACTTTTTCAAAATTTGATAGCTACGAAATCTAGTTCAAGGAACATAACAGCGAGGCTCCGACGAGAATCGAACTCATGATCTCCTGTTTACTAGACAGGCGCTTTAACCACTAAGCCACGGAGCCCTTGCTTTGAAGCGATATGGATGCAGAATATTTCAGTAAATTAACTAAATTATCTCATCGGAACTTTCACCCTATTGTTTGCATAAATGCATATCTAAATCAACTATTATTTTTAATTTTTCAAAATTTAATAGCTACGAAATCTAGATCAAGTAACATAACAGCGAAGCTCCGACGAGAATCAAACTCATGATCTCCTGTTTACTAGACAGGCGCTTTAACCACTAAGCCACGGAGCCCTTGCTTTGAAGCGATATGGATGCAGAATATTTCAGTAAATTAACTAAATTATCTCATCGGAACTTTCACCCTATTGTTTGCATAAATGCATATCTAAATCAACTATTATTTTTATTTTTTCAAAATTTGATAGCTACGAAATCTAGTTCAAGTAATATAACAGCGAGGCTCCGACGAGAATCGAACTCATGATCTCCTGTTTACGAGACAGGCGCTTTAACCACTAAGCCACGGAGCCCTTGATTTGTAGCGATATGAATGCAGAATATTTCAGTAAATTAACTAAATTATCTCATCGGAATTTTTACCCTATTGTTTTAATTTTTCAAAATTTAATAGCTACGAAAAATAGTACAAGAACATAACATCAAGGCTCCGACGAGAATCGAACTCATGATCTCCTGTTTACGAGACAGGCGCTTTAACCACCACGCCACGGAGCCCTTGCTTTGAAGCGATAAGAATGCAGAATATTTCAGTAATTTAACTAAATTAACTCATCGGAATTTTTACCCTATTGTTTTAATTTTTCAAAATTTAATAGCTACGAAAAATAGTACAAGAACATAACAGGGAGGCTCCGACGAGAATCGAACACATGCTCTACTATTTACTAGACAGTCGCTTTAACCACTAAGCCACGGAGCCCTTGCTTTGAAGCGATATGAATGCTGAATATTTCAGTAAATTAACTAAATTATCTCATCGGAACTCTTACCCTATTGTTTGTATGGGGCGCCGTTTCGGACAATATTCCAAACACATATGACAACAATAATTTGAGAGTGGAAAACAATAATTGGAGAGTGGAAAACAATAATTTGAGAGTGGAAAACAATAATTTGAGAGTGGAAAACAATAATTTGAACGAGGAAAACAATAATTTGAGAGTGGAAAACAATAATTTGAACGAGGAAAACAATAATTTGAACGAGGAAAACAATAATTTGATCGAGGAAAACAATAATTTGATCGAGGAAAACAATAATTTGAGAGTGGAAAACAATAATTTGAACGTGGAAAACAATAATTTGAACGAGGAAAACAATAATTTGAACGACGAAAACAATAATTTGAACGACGAAAACAATAATTTGAACGAGGAAAACAATAATTTGAACGAGGAAAACAATAATTTGATCGAGGAAAACAATAATTTGAGGGTGGTAAACAATAATTTGAGAGTGGTAAACAATAATTTGAGAGTGGTAAACAATAATTTGATCGAGGAAAACAACAATTTGAGAGTGGAAAACAACAATTTGAGAGTGGAAAACAATAATTTGAACGTGGAAAACAATAATTTGAACGAGGTAAACAATAATTTGAACGATCGAGGAAAACAATAGTTTGTTTACTTACATAAGTAGGGACTCTGCAGAACTACGTCATGCAGAAAGAATTGTACCAGGAGAAGGGGCTTAAATAGCTCTGATTCTGTAGAAAAAAACACACCATAATAGCGCTGGCGAGTGAAGCTAAACCCGAATTGCTAAGTCCCTGTTCTAAAACTGATAAAGTATAAAGAGTCTTAGGGAATTCGACACACGTCGGCAATCCTACCGTATAGGTGCCGAATGCCAGTGGCTTCGCTAGGCCTTTTTTGGCCTACCAAAAGATTGCTGTTGGCAACCTAACATTCTGTAGCAATATATAAAAAAATTTCAATATCTAACAGTTTGAAAGTTATTATTAGAACTTAATATAAAAAATTGCATAATGGTTTCATTGGAAAATGTGTAGACCTTTATAACGTGAAATTATTCATATTTTAAAAATATACAACCTATCATTGATAAAGACAACGGAACCGATTATGAAGGATTTTCACTCGTCTTAGGTTTATTTTTAGTTTTGGTTAGCTTTTAGTCAACACTATTGGGACTCCCTTCAGTGACTCGGGTCTGTGCCTGAAAGAACATGAAACATTTTACTTGCTCTATCTTTTTTTTTCAAAATTTTACTGTTTGATATTGAAAAGTTTTTATATATTGCTACCAGGGTTGGCAAAAATTAAGTTTTTTTTTAAAAAAACAAAAGTTGTGTTTTTTATTGTTTAAAACACGATTTTTTGTTTTAAACTGTTTTTTAAACAAGTAGAAAAAAAAACAGTAAAAAAACACACAAAAAAAACTAGTTTTAAACATGTTTAAATCACTCTTCCAGATCTAATTGTCTATATCGCCGGTCTCAATTTAAGCCACTACTCCCGCTAGCGCAAGGCGCTTATTTTCACAACCTACTTGATTAAAAAAGGTCTTGCTTTGGACCAAGACAGAAAAAAAAACGATAAGAGTGACGTTTATAAATTGACTGAAGTCCCGATATTGCAATTTTTCTTTATTTATATTAATTTAATCCTTAATCAATATTTAATTCAATCAACTGATTTAACATTTAGTCGATTTATTCCCTCCAAATTGATTGAAAAAACTACAAATTTACGCATTTTCAAGAACAAATTAGATTTTCCGAAATTATTTTATGATATTAATTATTTTGAGCGTTCAATATTGAATAAATTTAGAATTTCAAGTTGTAAGAAATTGTCCGTGTGGAATTAGAACCAGGGACCACTTGAACCCAAAGCAAGTATTATACACCTAGACCAACGAACCACGAAACGTACAGAGAAGTAAAACACGAAAATAAAAATACTCCTAAATTTATAATATGAAGCTCTAAGACGCGACATTCCGGGATTTAACCTGGTACCACTCGCAACCAGCGCGAGTATCATACCCCTAGACCAACGTACAACGAACATGTACTGCAAATTTTGTGTTTTTATTGTTTATAACACGATTTAAAGTTAGATTTTCGGAAAACATTTTATCATGAAATTAATTATTTAAAAGGGAGTACGTGTTGAGGATACAATATTTAATATTTGAAAAATTCTACTGACTGTTTAAAAAAGAGCAAACGATCTTTTCAAAAGGAAAATATAATTTTTTTAATAGCGGATACAAAATGAGTGTGATGCGTAAATTTGTACATTTAACCCCTAATGTCTAAATGCCTTCTTTCTTTTGTGGCCACTATTCAGTCATTTCCGCTTCCGTACTTCCGAGTTTCTTGGTCAGAACTCATCATACATTTGAAACTTCACCACCCCTTACTTATTTTTAGGAGCTCATGTTTTCCGTTATCGGATTAGGCGTATTAATTTTAGCACTGTCAAAGGCCTGGCTTTATAGATTACGCGTAATCTTTTTAGAACAGTAAAATGTACCAACAGTGTAGAGAAACCACATAGGAAAAATGTTATTGCTTTGCTTTAAGTAGATGACAAAATAAGTTATCCTTAATCATATTTTTGAATATCAGTCTTCAATACAGATTGGTAATGGATAAAACAACTGGTAGGGTCTCCAAACAATTAAACACACATTTGAAACAGTCGAATAATTGGAAGGTTTCGACTGGAGCTTATTATTTCTATTATTTAATCTTTTCGCTCATTTTCAAATAAAAAAAGAGTTAAAAATATTCGAAATTTTCTCCATAAAAAAACATGTTTTAAACTTTTTGTTTAAAACGTTTTAAACAAATTAAAGTTTTTTTTCATGGCTGTTTAAAACAAGTTTTAAACCAAAGTTTAAAACAATTTGTTTAAAACTTGCCAACCCTGATTGCTACAGAATTTTAGGTTGCCAACAGCAATTTTATGGTAGGGTTTACGGATTATTTTGGGGGGGGGGGGCTATAGGCCAAAAAAGGCCTAGCGACACCAATGCCAGCCTTTGGCTTAACTAGCTGCCTTTAGCAAGCTTAGCCACTATGTAGCAGAAAAACCATCTTTAAGGGGCACCAACGGAGCCGCGCTTTCCTTTAATACCCTCAAAAAATGAGTACGGAAGCCGTGAATTATTCTCGAAAAATGAGACAAGCTTCGAGCCTTCCGTCATGTTAAAATTTGTCTCATTTCTTCATTTTCTTGACACAGTTCCCAAAATTAACTCCTGAGTAGTAAATCCACGAGCACTGCTATTAATTCAAGAAAGAAAACTAGTCGAAATTTCGAAATGGGGCAGTTACGATTTACAAAATTTTCTTAGACTTCACTGTGGGGGAATTTCATTGATAAAGAGAGAGAGAGTACTAGCAGAAGGGGATAATAGAAGAAATAGACTAATGATGAGGGTACTATTTATCGCGTATGTGATTTGGTTTAGTAACCTTGCTCCAAATGTTCCGATCTTGGGAAGAATGACGTTACACTTACCCCGCTTGGTGGTCGTTGGTGTGGAAAGCGTTCGGCATAAAGCACTGCTTTAGTTGAACGTTACCGCGACCGTCACCAAAAATAAACATTTAGTCCAATTTGTCCTGGTTGGAATAGGTTGGCATTTTGCTATGAAACGAGACTAACTACTGTAATTCTAGTACTCAGCTGCAACACTACAAACCCAGTATATCGAAAGGGACCGGAAATACCACAATCATGTGGTTTATTGTGGTGAAGGTCGCTTTAACGTTCGACACGTGACACCGCTGCAATGTCGTGACCCTATAGGTCAAACATTTACCATCCTTGTTTTTAGGCTCAACTCTGCGGTATTGCCTGTTCCATTAGAAATACAGAAATACAAGGTCTGTAGTGATACAACTGTAACATTACGCCTATTAAAAAGGCACAAATACTGTAAAACACATCGGTCCGACGTGTTGGAAAAATTGTACCGTATTTCGAAATCCAATTTGATTTCTTCGGATCCAATGGATTTCATCGAATTTTGAGATTTTTCCCGTGATTCCGTCGGATTTTTATATTTCTACAGTGATTTTGACGGATTTTGCAATATTTGTCTTGATTTCGTTGGATTTTGAGATTTTTCGCGTGATTTCCTTGGATTTTGAGATTTTCCCAGTAATTTCCTCGGATTTTGTGATTTCTTTGGATTTTGGATTTCACGAATTTGTTAATGGATTTCACGATTTCTTTACTGATTTTGTGATTTCGCTTCTGATTTCGTGATTTCTTTGTTGATTTCGTGATTTCGTGATATCTTTCTTGATTTTGTGATTTGTTTACTGATTTTGTGATTTGTTTACTGATTTTGTGATTTGTTTACTGATTTTATGATTTCTTCGCCGATTTTGTGATTTCGTTGCTGATTTCGGATTTTTTATTTGATTTCGAAATCAGCATTGATTTCGGATTTCTTAAGTTGAATTTCACGGGTAGCGTACGGGATTTCATGAATGACCGACCCTTCGGTAAAAAATCACATAAATAATGGTTGGCCAATATTAAAACACCCCTAACCTTAGATTTGGACTAAATAAGGGAAACAAAAGTTTCCTTGGGGAAAAAAACTGAAGCAGAAGGTCCAAGTTGTCTGTGGCACCGAGAAAAAAGGCCTTTGTTAAAATTGCTTGTCGTCACGTAGCAGCTAGGATCGAATTACCGTAGTTAGTCTCGTGTCTTATCAAAATGCCAGCCTATTCCAAGCAGGACAAATTGAACATGATGTTTATGATGATTACCCAAGACGGCAAGACCTTTACACTGTTAAAAAAAATGGAACTGTTTGACACCTTTAGAGGTGTTTCCTAATGCATCCCCAGCAGCACCCCTATTGGTGTTTAAAAGCACCATTCGAGAGGATGTCAATACGCACCTTTGAAAACGGTGCGAAATAATACCTTCTCTGAAGGTGCTTTTTAGCCACATCGTAGTATACGATGAGGCTCTTAGTTTGACCCGAGCCGTCGTAGTAGTGGCCGGGGTTGTCGCTTCGTTATCGTTAGATTTTAGCTTAAAAGGAATTGATAGTTCCTCAAACCACCCATAGGGGTAACTGAGCTTGGTTAGAGATTTTATTTTAATTAAAATTTTTTTTGGTCGGCGCCGGGATTCGAACCCGTGACGCTCACGCAGCAGCAAGACACTCTACCCACTATACCACGAAGGCTTGACAATAACAGTGAGTTTTCTTCGTTTAATTTATCTCTAAAGGGTCGGGAATGAGGGAGGGCCCTTTTTATTTTATTTCTGGGGTCGGATACTTATGTATTTTTGGGGTCGGATACTTTTGAATTTGTGTCTTTTGGTCTTTATATTTCTTTTCTTTTTATTTATGTGTTGGTCTTTATATTTCTTTTCTTTTTATTTATGTGCTAATTAAATAGATAACAATGGGCAAATTTTTGGAACGGGAGAGTGCTGTATCTTTGGGGTCGGATACTTCTGAATTTGTATCTTTGGGGTCGTATACTCCACCAGACTTCATTAAAGTGGAAGTGACGACTTTAATTCTTAAAATAACCATTAATAATCTAAATCTTTCAAAGCTAAATGGAAAGAAAGGTATAGCTTGTTATATTTCCCCATCCCGCGGGCGCCGCCCTCGACTGGCTGAGGCCCGCTCTGCCTCTACCGGTATAACGGCTTATAGGTAGTTAACATGCGATGACACTACCCTGCCTCTACTTATATTATGGCTTTTGGGCAAGTTAACATGGGATCACACTACTATATGTCTTTCATTTTCGTTAGCTTTTCGCCAAAAATGAAATTATTGTGAGAGTTGGGCCTAAAATCATTGTGAGAGTTGGGCCTATCTAAAGTGAGATAAGGTTTGCTTGCGTTGGTTCTCTAAGTTTTTTGAAAAGTAAATGGAAATAAAAGGTATGGCTTGTTATATTTCCCCATCCCGCTGGCGCCGGTACGGTCTTGACTGCCGGAGGCTCCGCTCTGCCTCTGCCTGTATTACGGCTTATAGGTAGTTAACATGCGATGACACTACCCTGCCTCTACCTTTATTATGGCATTTGGGCAAGTTATTTATGGCTTTTGGGCAAGTTAACATGAGATAAGGTTTGCTTGCGTTGGTATGTTAACCATTTCCTGCTTTTTACATTGGGAGTTTTCTTAAATCCTCTTCATTTCTGGACTGAAATTTCAATGTCGAGGTGTGTATTTTTCTGTCGGTGAATATTTTTGTGTATAAAAACGAGAGTTAAGTTACACCGTAAAGTTTTTCTACCTTTTGAAGTGAAAGACTGGCTTAGTGTTTTGTAAATCTGTGAAATATTGGTACAGTGTTTTGTTAATCTGTGAAATATTGGTACAATGTTTGGTTAATCTGTGAAATATTGGTACAGTGTTTGGTTAATCTGTGAAAGACTGGCACAGTGTTTGGTTAATCTGTGAAAGATTGGCACAGTGTTTTGGTTAATCTGTGAAAGACTGGTACCGTTTTTGGTTAATCTGTGAAAGACTGGTACAGTGTTTGATTAATCTGTGACAGATTGGTACAGTGTTTGGTTAATCTGTGAAAGACTGGTACAGTGTTTGGTTAATCTGCGAAAGACTGGTACAGTGTTTGGTTAATCTGTGAAAGATTGGTAAAGTGTTTGGTTAATCTGTGAAAGATTGGTACAGTGTTTGGTTAATCTTTGAAGATTTCAAGTAGGATATTTAACTTTTTTATTTCTTATATATCCCATATTCGAAAATAGTTCTTTGCCTTAAGCTCATAAAGAACAATGTCTGGTAGCGAAAAAGGGGACGATGTAGATGATGGTGAGAGAAGTAAGAAGGACAAAGTTAGTGATAAAAAGGGGAGAAATATTGTGGATCCTGAGGTTCGAGCAAAACTAAATGCTAGGCGCAGAGAACTATATAAAATTAAGCGGGAAAAAGAGAAAAATGCCAAAGCAGATGGGCAAGGCCTAGGAGCGAAAGCAATTGCGAATGCAGAGGGTAAAGCTAAATTAAATGCTAGACGCAGAGAATTATATAAAATTAAGCGAGAAAAAGAGACGATTGGTAAAGCCGAGGGAGGGCAACACCCAAAAAGTAACGAGGGAGGGCAAAATGCAAAAAATAGAGAGAGAACTAGAATTTATATGGCGAAGCGAAGGCTAGAACTCGATTTCCGGGAAAAAGACAAAGCCTACAAAACTGAAACAAGGCAAGAGCAAGGAAATAGGAAGAGGTATACAGCTTATATGGATAAGCGAAGGGAAGACCCTCAATTTCTTGAAAAGAAGAGGGCTAAGGTGGCGGAGCGAAGGCAAGACCCTGAATTTCGGGAGAAGGAGAGGGCCAATATGGCGGAACGAAGGGAAGACCCTCAATTTCGGGAGAAGGAGAGGGCCAATATGGCGGAACGAAGGGAAGACCCTGAATTTCTGGAGATGGAGAGGGCCAATAAGGCGGAACGTAGGGATGACCCTGAATTTCGTCATAATGAAAATTTCGCTACCTGCTTCAGGAGGGCTATTAAAAGGGATGACCCATTATATCAAGAATTTTTATATTCTGAATCGATTAAAGATGTACCTACGCACAAGTGCGAAATATGTTCTAGACTTTGTTTTAAGAACAGTTCGACCTCAATAAGTTTAGAAACTTTTCAGGCGCGCGTCGGATTGGTTACCAGTGTTTTGACTCCCTTAGTGGAATTGTGCATGCCTTGTCACGCAGCCGTATCTAAAGGGTTGGTTCCAAAATACAGCCCCGTTAATGGCTTTTTTTTTCCAGTCGTAAATGAGACTATTACAGGGTTATCTAATCTCGAGCAACGGCTTGTTAGCCCTAGAATTCCCTTCATTCAAATACGATCTCTTGGCTGTGATTCGCAAAAAGGTTTAAAGGGCACCGTTGTTAATGTTCCTTGTAACGTGGACACGTCCTGTTCCGTTTTACCAAGGCTGCCTGACAACACACATACAATACAAGTGAAATTAATGCGTCGCATGCAGTATAATAACCCATTTTTGTTTGAAACTGTGCGCCCTAAGCTTATTTTAGCCGCGCTTAAGGGTTTGCTGCAATCACCACTTTATAAGAAACATTGCATCACTCTTTCGGAGGACCTCATGAACACGTTGGTGCAAGAAACGGTTGATTTCGTCGTAAACGAAAACGACAGAAATATTGCTCAAAGTGAAGCCGCACAAGTGAACGAGACACCCTCAATCGAAGGTGATGGGCAAGTGGGCCAGAGTGTCAATGTGCAGGAAATTGATAGTGACGAAGAATGGGTTGAGGAAAAGGAAGAAGAAAGCGTCAATTGTGGAGCCAGAGATTCGTTGCTATTATCAGCTGATGATTTATTGGACACTAATATCACGATAACCTTTGCACCAGGAGAAGGTAGCCGTCCCGTGTCTTTGCTATACGATGAAGATTGCGAAGAACTGTCCTTTCCTCGAATTTATGGAGGGCAGAAAAGGGACATTAAGGTCAAATGCAGCTATCAAGATATTGTAAAATGGGAATTGCTGTCTTCAGACAGAAGATGTGCTAGTGACGTCACCAATCTATTTTTTAAATGGTTAAAGATTGAGACTATGAAAGTCAGTCAAGCAATTCAAATTTGTTTACGCAAAACTAAGTCTGCTGACGGGCGTGGACTAACAGCGGGGACACTGAGGTTGGAAGGTGGAATTGAATCGCTGCTTCACCATGACGATGGTTTCAGAATACTGGAGCCCCTTCGCAACTCCCCCGCATTTTGGCAACGAAAATCGAGGGACCTTCTGGCCATGGTGAGACAACTCGGAATTCCTACGTTTTTCCTGACTGTAAGCGCGGCCGAAACCCGATGGCCTGAGTTAATAAATGCGTTGTTGGTAACTGCTGGCAAAAGGATAACGAATAACCAAGACATTGAAGCTATGGCTTTCAAAGATAAAGCCAAGTTGATTCAGGAGGACCCTATTACATGCGCGAGATATTTTGATTACAGATTTCAAGCATTATTAAAGTACCTCAGGAGCAAGGTTGGACCTCTGGGGCTAGTGGTGGACTATTATTATCGAGTTGAGTTTCAACATCGTGGGTCTCCTCATGTGCACAGTGTAATTTGGGTTTCCGGTGCTCCAAAATTAAAACCGGATGGTTCAAACACTGAAGAAGTCGAGACTTTTGTTGAGCGCTTCATTTCTTGCGCCAAATCAGAAAATGAAGATTTGGTCAACCTGGTTCCTCTTCAAACGCACAAACACACAAGAACGTGCAAGGTGAAACGGGGAGAAGAAACGATTTGTCGTTTTGGAATTCCCTGGCCTCCAATGCCGAGAACATATGTTCACGATCCTGTTTTAAGAAATTGGACAGAGGAGTACGGTCAACATATCGCATTGGAATATAAGAAAGTGGAAAAAGCCATAGCGGCTCTGACAACTGAAGATTCTCCTAAAACATTTGAAGAGTTTTTGCGGCCTCTTCAAATGACGGAACGGGTCTATATTGATTGCGTTACGTTAAATCTTAAGAGAAAAACCATTCTCCTGAAGAGATCTCCTCTGGAAGTAAGAGTGAACGCCTACAACAAAGACATTCTTAGATTATGGAGAGCCAATATGGACATTCAATTTGTTCTCGATGCTTACGCGTGCATTATGTACGTCATCGCTTACATTGGAAAATCACAGCGTGGCATTTCCCAATTACTTATGGAAGCTATGAGAGCCGCTAGGCAGGCGGGCTCTACTGTTAAAGAAAGGCTTAAAGTTATCGCCAACAAGTTTCTCACTGGTCATGAAATTTCCGCCCAAGAAGCGGCGTACTTATGCCTGCAGATAACCGTGTCTAAGTCTAGTAGAGCTACCATCTTTATCAACACAAATATGCCAGAGAAACGAGTTCATATTCTCAAGCCAAAGAGTCAGCTTGATGATTTGCCAGAAGATAGTACAGATATTTTTTCGGAAGGCCTAATTGATCGTTACCCTTTAAGGCCAGATGATATGGAATCAGTCTGTTTGGCTGAATTTTCAGCTTGGTATGAATTCAATAAGAAAAAAGGCCGAGGTCAGCAAGTTTCAAGTCTAAACGAGGATGAACGACATGATAGCGAGCCCGAATCTAATGTAGCTTCGGTTTGGATCGCTTTGAACCATGGCCATGGGTTTGTACGCAAACGTACACAGGCTAAAGTCCTCCGATACAGGAATTACAGTATCGAGAAAGATACATTGGATTTCTACAGAGAGCAAATTCTCTTGTTCTATCCTTGGCGCGACGAGGCCACAGATGTTTTGGAAAAAGATTTCAAAGAAGTCTACGAAGCAAATCTGGAACTGATTTCGCGGAAAAGAAAAGAATTTGTAAATGAAACTGGTGAAGCCGACTTTGAAAGAGCGAGGGTAGAATTCCTCGAAAGTGAAGCTCAAGTAGATTTGGCTAATGTGCAACCAATACTGGAGCATCAAGATGAAAGAGATCGCCAATACACGATGGATGACCCAGAATTCGCCGTTCTGGCTTGCGCACGAGATGCTACGGCAGACATCGGACGGGAAATCCCCGATTGCCGTGTCCCAGATTACACAGTCGTGCAAACTGTTCGTATAGTAGAGGACAGTGAGTATGCCAAAATGGTACAGGGTCTAAACGTAAAGCAGAGAGAAGTATTTGGCTACATTCTTGGGCATTTCAAAACTAAGCCCGACCAGTATCTCCGCCTATTTGTCACTGGAGGAGCCGGAGTAGGTAAAAGCGTTCTCATTAACGCCGTTTGCGAGGGCGTCACTAGGTACTTCCACAAACAACCTGGGGCTGACAACTCCAACATTATTGTCTTGAAGTGCGCTTTCACGGGAAAAGCCGGTTTTAACATTGGTGGAACCACTTTGCATACGGCTTTCTCGCTTCCAGTTAGCCAATACGGAGGGCCCATGTCGAGAATGGAATCAGAAACTCTGAACAAAATTAGGGTTGCCTGGAAGGATCTTAAACTGATAATTATTGACGAGATTTCAATGGCAGGAGTAGGGATACTCACGAAGGTCAATTCTAGGTGCCAAGAGGTTATGGGGTCACAAGAATCATTCGGTGGACTATCAGTTTTGGTTGTTGGCGATTTTAACCAACTGAAACCAGTAGGCGATAGTTACGCGTTTCAAATTCCTAAAGCTCGTGACACCCCTTATGCTGGATTGCTAGATAATAATCCGCAATGGAAAGAATTTAAGGTTTTTTTCTTGAATGAGATCATGCGTCAGAAGGAAGACAAGGAATTCGCCATGGCTCTGAATCGAATGGCAATAGGAAAAATGGAAGTCAGTGACGTATCACTAATCAAGAAACAGCAGGTGAATGTAAAAGGCGAGCCTCCTCTCGACGCCATACATCTGTATGCTACGAACAAAGGCGCGGCAGATTTCAATGAGATGCGTCTCAGTCAGTTTAATACTGAATTTTGCGATTCTTTGGCTTTCGATAACGTCAAAGGAGACTTTCAAGCGCTTGTGCGAAAAAATATACTGGATAGAGCGAAACAACTGAAGCCCAGTTCAACTTACGGATTGAGCGAAATAATTCGCTTGCAAATTAGTGCTCGCTATATGGTTACCAACAACATTGACATTCAAGATGGAGTTGTTAATGGAGCCACTGGCAGAATCGTCAAATTGACTACGGAGTGCGTCCAGACGGGGTTCGTGTTCCTATTAGAGTTTGGATTTCCTTTGACCACGAAAGGGTGGGTAAAGATATTCGAGCTAAAAGTACCGCTTTGATTGTCGCTTCCAAGGCCGAGCCTTCGTGGACTCCCCTTGAAAAGACGGTGAGATCATTTACGCTTCGACACTCGAATAAAAACGTCACTGTGTCTAGGAAACAATTTCCCTTACAAGTGGCAGAAGCAATAACCATTCATAAGAGTCAGGGTGATACCTACAAATGCGTGGTGGTTCATACCAACAAAAACCGAAAAATGCAAAGGTCAATGTTGTACGTTGCTTGCAGCCGAGCCACTTCCGCTCAGGGGCTTTTTATCGATGGTGATTTTGTAGCACCCGAACCTCCAAAGGACAATGACGTCGTCAAAATAGAAATGGAAAGAATGGAAAGAGAAGCGCAGCTCTTTGTGTCCACATTGCTTTCACGGCCAGTTATGTTTTTCCATAACCCCGAGTCTTTAAGGGGTCATTTGCAGGACGTCAGACGTGATGATTTCATTGTCAGTGCTGACTTGCTTTTGTTTGTGGAAATTCGAGCGAAAGAGCAAGATGATTTAAGTATCGCTCAATTCGAGAATTTTGGAGGAATTTTCTTGCCCGAGAACGCTCCCGAAAGAAGATCTTATGGATCGACGATTTATGGAAATAGTAAAGTGACTGAACAGGTTTTGGATTGTAAAGTCACTCATGGTCGGCTTCCAAATGGGCAGCCATCGCCCATAGCCCGCCTTGAACGGATTTGGCTCGATTGTAAATTGGGAGGAGAGAAAATAGCGATAGTACTGTTGTACAAATCGCCTCAAGCCAGCTTGAAACTGGTGTTAGATGATTTGACTATGCTATTTTCTAAAAAATACGATCCGACCGTACCTACTTTGGTCGTTGGAGATTTTAATGTTGACTTTTTACTAAGGAAACAGGCATTGACAAAGTTTTTTTTGCCTTGGCAAATTGAACTTATGCCAGGATTGAAGAACAAGGTTTCAACCAATAAAGGGAGTCAGCTTGACTTAGCCTTTGGAAACGTATTGCTAATCCAAAAATATAGTGCTGATTATAGAGAATCGACCTATTCTTTTCACAAATCGATTTATGTTTTTAGAAAAGTTTAAGACAAGCCTTAAAATGCTTAGAAAATGGCATTCGATAAAAGCAAAGAAGTTAGATCAGATCTCAGAGAGAAGGTATAAG
>JAEQBA010002759.1:0-79923 GCA_019434445.1 Phalangium opilio
TCTTCCGAATAATTTTAAAATTCAAATTAGTTCAGATTTTAAGGATAAATTTAAGAAGGACCCTCCGACAATCGCGTAACGCCCTGCCTTTTTATTAACAAAATTCTCGTGGCACGTTCCGTGTCCTCGCGCCACGATTATCACGTCGCGCCGAATTTTATGAAATCTCGCGATAAATTTCATTCAACACGGAACATGCCACGAGAATTTTGTTAATAAAAGGCAGGGCGTTACGTGATTGGTCGGAGGTCCTTCTTTAAAATTATTCTTAAAATCTGAACCTAATTTGAATTTTAAAATCATTCAGAAGTATTTCCTGAATGTTTGACTATGCAGACTGGTCTTATAATTAGCAGAAGAATTGATAAAAAATCACTTGATTTTTACTTCACCCTTCCTTTAACAAAATGATTTTGACTGGCCATTTATGAAAAGTCTGAAAAGATTTTTTTTTTTTAAGTTTTACCTGACTGTTGAAAAATGTTTTTAAGTGTTATTTAAAGGGATGTACAATGCGTATGTAGGGGCGTGTCAAGAACTGTTTGAAGTTCTTTACTGCTGGAGTAGTGATGGGGCCATGTCACGTGACAACTGGGCTGATGGATTCAATGGAATTGTCGATGTCCTTTCCCAATGCACCCTACGAAAATCACGCGTGCCTATTAGAGCTCTATTTGATTTACAGTTAAGCATTGTACATCCCTTTAAATTAAAAAAAAATTCAAGTCAAGTAAAATTGCGTGTGTTATTTACACGCGTTTACAAAACTTCGTAATTTGTTTGCAACAAAAAAAAAACGAAATTGAAAACTCTCCCATAATGATGGCGATTTATGGAATTATATTTACAGTTATTTAAAGGCTGTTACATTAAATGAAAATTTTGCCTTGATGGCACAACGTAAAAATAAAAAGCAAGGATTTATGGCGTCAAATCTTTGTTTTATAAAAATACTAATGAATACTTTATGGCATAACTTTGTAAATACGTTTACGAGAAGAAAATCCCGTATTGGGAAACAAAAAAAGGGTGTTATGAGAAACTTTTGCTTGGTTTTTAGTAAATCCTTTTAAGAAAAGAAAAAATATTTCTCATAAATGAAACCCAATTTTGCAGGAGTTAAAACTACCAGTTATTAAATTAAACAACATGAAGAAAAAATAATAATACAATATAAAGGTTATCATTGTGCGTACTGTAGTGCTGTTATAACTAAAACAAAGATTAAAAAACAAGTGTCTTCCTGCGATGATTGACTTACAACCTGTTTTTCGGTTTTATTTAATGTCAGTCTTTCATAAATATTTTTAGGAATGATTATGGTTTCTATTAAAGCTTAAGGGAACATTTTAGGCATATGGTTTTTATATGATGCATGAAGCCTGAAACGTTTTACGGGGGTGGGGGGGTCTTAAGAACATTCGACTTTATGTTGAATTTAGGAGCTTCAGAACTGACTTGTTTTGAAATCCTCTACATTATGCCTACCAGTTGGAACAATTTCAACAGCCTCGGTCCACTCTTTAAAGGGAGGGTGAAGTAGAAGATTAATCAAGTGATTTTTTTATCGATTTTTCTACTAATTATAAGACCAGTCTGCATAGTGAAACATTCAGGAAATACTTCCGAATGATTTTAAAATTCATATTAGGTTCATATTTTAAGGATAATTTGAAATAAGCCCCTCCGACCAATCGCGTAACTCCCTGCCTTTTTTAACAAAATTCTCGTGGCACGTTCCGTGTCTCGCACCACGATTATCACGTCGCGCGCGAATTTTATCAAATCTCGTGATAAATTTCATTCAACACGGAACGTGCCACGAGAATTTTGTTAATAAAAAGGCCGGGCGTTACGCGATTGGCCGGAGGACCTTCTTTAAAATTATCCTAAAATCTGAACCTAATTTGAAAATCATTCGGAAGTATTTCCTGGATGTTTGACTATGCAGACTGGTCTTATATTAAGTAGAAGAATCGATAAAAATAACTTGATTTTCTACTTCACCCTCCGCTTTGAGTTAGTTTGCGAAGCACCTTTAAAGGGAGGGTGAAAAAGAAAAAGTGATTTTTATCGATTATTCTACTCATTAATAATTATATGACCCATCTCCGTAGTGAAACATACAGGAAATACCTCCGAATGATTTTAAATTCAAATTCGTTTGAGATTTCATGATCATTTTAAATAAGTACCTCCAACCAATCACATAACTCCCTGCCTTTGAAAATTCTCGTGACATGCTCGATGTCTCGCGCCACGATTGTCACATCGCGCGAAAGTTATCAATCTCGCCATAAATTTCATTCAACACGGAGCGTGCACAAGAATTTTGTTAATAAAAAGGCAGGCGTTACGCGATTGGTCGGAGCTACTATTTAAAATTTTCTAGTAGAAGAATCAATAGAAAAATCACTTGATTTTCCATTTTACTCTCCCTTTAGAGAACGGGGCTTTAGAGACAAGCAGGTCTAGCGTAACTCGAGTGTCGCTATTCTCACCCCCCGGGTAGAAATAGGCGGAAGACTATTCCTAGCCTAGGTGAAAATAGCGTAGAGGCTATATCCACCCTACCACGTGACTAAGAATTGAGGTAAGGGCTGCGGTTGTTGGTGAAAATAGCTTGGTTGCTATTTTCTCCGCCCGGTGAAGTGAAAAGTCTACCCCGGGTGAATATAGCGTCGAGGCTATATCCACCCTACCACGCGACTAAGAATTGAGGTAAGGGCTGCGGTTGGGTGAAAATAGCTTGGTTGCTATTTTCTCCGCCCGGTGAAGTGAAAAGTCTACCCCGGTGAATATAGCGTAGAGGCTATATCCACCCTACCACGTGACTAAGAATTGAGGTAAGGGCTGCGGTTGGGTGAAAATAGCTTGGTTGCTGTTTTCTCCGCCCGGTGAAGTGAAAAGTCTACCCCGGGTGAAAATAGCGTAGAGGCTATATCCACCCTACCACGTGACTAAGAATTGAGGTAAGGGCTGCGGTTGGGTGAAAATAGCTTGGTTGCTATTTCTCCGCCCGGTGAAGTGAAAAGTCTACCCCGGGTGAATAGCGTCGAGGCTATATCCACCCTACCACGTGACTAAGTCTAAAAACGTTAGCCATACACTTAAAGATTGCGCGTAATCTTTGTATCTAACTTTTATTTTTGAAAATACATAAAACAAGGGTCAGTCTTAGACTTAGTTACGTGGTAGGGTGGAAATAAAATCTGCGCTATGTTCACCCGGGGTAGACTTTTCCCTTCACCGGGCGGTGAAAATAGCTTGGGCGCTATTTTCACCCTCCCGCGGCCCTTACCTCAATTCTTAGTCTCAGGGTCCAGTGGGGGGATACTCAAATAGGTTAGAAAATCTTTGGGTCAGGGGCCCAGGGTTGTTTAAATCACTGCTTTTATAAAGTGACCCAAATCGGTATCTTCCCATTGCGCAGAATTCCATTCGACCGAATTCCAATTAGACCGAATCCCGCCAATGTTTTTAATGAATTTAGCCCAACGGCGGGTTTGGTATTTACAATTCAAACGACTCTATTAGGAGGACGTCTCTTCCTCTTTGGAGCGGTTATACACTTCAAGTATATTGAAACGGCTGGCTTAAAGTATTTTGATGATGAATATAACATAAAACGCCACTTGTTGGTTAAGTTATGTTAGTAATATTTTATAAATCACTTGACAATGTTACGCCTTTTCCAAAAATTGATGTTTATCTTCATTGACTTCTCAAATAATATGCCTTTTCCAAAAAATTACTGTTAAGTTAGGTTTGGTTAGGAGGACGTCTCTTCCTCTTTTGAGAGGTTATACACTTCAAGTATATTAAAACGGCTGGCTTAAAGTATTTTCATGATGAATATAACATAAAACAAGATGGCAGCGGCCAAATTAGAGCCCCATCGTTTGTAAGGTTCCATCTATCGAGAACATTCTACCTTTGGAATAGGTATTAGTTACCCTTAATCCCCATCCATTTTAAATCATCAATAAATCCCTAACGCATTTAAAAGCATCAATAAAAATCACCAATGAAAGAAAATCTCCATTAGTGAATAGCCCCTCGACGCGTTTCTTTTAACAGCGCTAAAATGATTGCTTGGAACCACTAAAAAATGACTTTTTGTACATCAAACGATGTGGCTAAAAAACAGATAGTTATAGTGATGAGTTTACAACATAGAATCTTTTAGATTTATAACATGGACTTATGCCCAGAAGCATTTGAAAGAGTGAGAATTCGGTAAAACACCCAACTTGAGTTCTTTCTTTGTGTAAACCCCGAACTTTTTATTCTATTGAAAGTTGTTCGGATTCTTAGAATATTCATGGCTTAAAGTGTGACAAATTTTAAAGAGAGAATGAAATCTCTCATTTACGGTAAGGCAATATGACAAATTGTGGTGTTCATAAAAGATATACATATATTACTGTTTGTTCATTAATATTTTCACACTGCATCCGCATTGAACCATTATAGATAAATCATCAGCCTTTCCACCTTTAAAATCACAAATGAATGAAAAATATCACCTAAACACAATTTATCCCTTTTCACTCTAAGTGCGTTCATTCATATGTGCATAGTGCATTCGTAATGCATTGTTATAGAGAAATCATAATCGCCACCCTTTGAAAATCAAAAATGCCTCTTTTCACTCTCCCTTAAAAAAGACGAACGATACTTCTTCTTCTTCTTCAGACCAAGCCAAACTAATACCCCCATCGTTAGATGTACATCAAACGATGTGGCTAAAAAATAAATAAATATTAGCAATTTGTTTTATTATGTCATATTATGCTGATTTATTACTATTTGGTCCTTACAATCCTTAGTTTCAAAATAATTATTTAGAAAATGTTTGGATCTAGCGAAATATTTTTCATAATTATTTTTTAAAATTAAAGATATTTTAATGGTATGTGCTATAATTGATCTTAGACATTTCAAATGAAAGGTCTTAGGCGAAATTCAATTGGAGCGCAGTTCAGAATTCAAAGTAATTGCTATAATTTTAAATCCCCCCAAAATCTATTTAAATTCAATTATGCGAAAATTGAGGGTAAAATTCTCCCAAGAGAGCGATTTTAATCTGACCAAATGAGATCTCGCTAATTCTGCATTTAAAAAGTCATCCCGCTGATATTATAAATTATTACTTCAAAATCTCAAAAATATAGGACAGACCTCTGGGAGCCCCTGCCGTAAGTACGTTTTCAAACGCTTCAATACAGAGACTCTTCTTTCTGCCGATGCGTTAGTGGCATGCTCAAAAAGAAGCATACGAATTAAGTTGCAAAGTTCCGGAAAAAGACTGGGTTTCGGCGTGCAACTTTCTTGCTGTCATTGGCTTTAAAACAACTTTTCTCCGAGTCCGCTTTATTTTCACAATAGACCATTTCGGTATTCATCTCTGCACAGGCGTGATTGGTCTTTAGCGCCCCAAATTTGTGAAGCTGTCTTTGATCAGCTAAATAAGCTCTCTACCTTTTTATGCCTCACCAAAGACGGGCTCTTTGCTCCGCCGCTACGACGGAGAATGGCGCTGCGCGAAATACCGAAATGGTCTATTCTCCTCTTTTTAGCCATATCGTAGTATACGATAGGCTCTTAGTTTGACCCGAGCCGTAGTAGTAGTAGTAGTAGTAGTAGTAGTAGTAGTAGTAGTACTTGTGGCCGGAGTTTTCGCTTTCGTTATCGTCAGATTTTAGCTTAAAAGGAACTTTATATTACCACAACCCACCCATTGGGGCAACTGGGCTCGGTTAGAGATTTAATTTTAATTAAAATTTTTTCAGGTCAGACCCGGGAATCGAACCCGGGACGCTGGCGCAACAGGCAGACATTCTACCAACTAAACCATAGAGACTTGATAGAAACTCCGAGTTTTTTATTATTTATTTTTATCTCTAAAATGTCGGGGGATGTGGGGTGGGGTACCTCTTAATCTGTGGGGTCGAATACCTTTGAATTTTTATCTGTGGGGTCGGATACTTATGAATTTGTATGTTTGGGGTTTTTATATTTATTTTCTTTTTATGTATGTGCTAATTAAATAGATAACGATTTTCCCCATTTCCTACCGCGCTTCTCATGTGTTTCGTTCTCGTTCGGTAGCTATCGTCATCTATGTTATGTTTGACTGGAACGTTTTGGCGGTTAATTCAAATGTGGGTTTAGATAGAGCTAACATAGTGTTAAGCGAGCGTTATGCGTATGACCATTTTAGCATTGCTAATGGTAATTCGAGGGGATAATCACTAAAATGCGTAATCACTATAACTAAACTTTCTCTTTCAAAAGTTTCTGGGCATAAGTCCTTGTTAGAAATTTATAAGATGCGATAAGTGTGCATCGGCATAAGTCTATGTTGTAAAGTCATCGAGTGGATTATCACTAAAAACTATCTGTTCTTCGATTCGCCGGAATATTAGAATTACAGCATAAATAAATTTATACGGTCATAATTTAATCACTGTTTAGAGTAGGGAATCGAGGGGCTATTCACTCTGATTTTATGCACGGTAAATCATTTAAGCATTGAAAAAGATAGCGCTATTCACTCATTAGGGTAAGGTATAGAGGGGTTATCCACTCATTAGGGTAGGGTATAGAGGGGCTATTCACTCGTACGATATGGCTACTATTACGAGCCCTTGGGCCGTCTTGTTTACTTCAGTATAGTTTTGGCGCCCTTTGATTATAAACTTGCCGCCCCTTCTGTCCAATTTAGGTGCCCTCGTAAAATTTTACGCCACTGCTTTCCGGGTAGAAATTTCAATAAAATTTCATATCTAAGTGTAGATCAATCCAAACAGGCGAGGTATAATCTCAAACTGTCGAGGCTGAGTTATTGGACCTCTGATTACGATTAATATACACACGGAAATAACAGCTCTTTATTATCAAATACAGTTAAATTAACTTTATTTGCGCAAGTTATAATCCTACAAGACCATGATATTTACACCTCTTGGTTATGTAATAACCAACTGAGTTATGCGCTGCTACCCAGTTATTTAGTCGGGCCGTACGATGTACGCAAATAGGCAGTGCAAGTGATTCCTTGGATAATTCTATCGATAAGGGGACTGGTAAAATGATAGATCAAAAATTGTGGTACGAGGATGGTTTTGAAGTTCAGTATAAAGTTGGGCCTGGGGTTCTAAAAGGAATTGTGAACCCTATCTTATAAGTGTTTGTAGAAGTGTAGAATCATTTTTTAAACTCGTGCTGGAAATAAAGAATTTCGCCATTGGTTGCTATTATGTTTGTATGTTATAGTAACTAGGAACATATTTTATTAATACTTAAGAAATTGTGAAGGTTTAAATAGTATTGTTGTACAGTTAAAATAGTTATCATTTACATGGCAATAGAACGATCTATCCTCGGCGGGAGTCACTTCCCAAGTGCCCTAAATTTCCCTAGCCTTTACACTTCTCCCCTGTCCCTAATCCTTATGCACTAGCGCCATCTATTATACATATACTTCAATACCTTTTTCCTTTTTTTTTTGTTTTGTACATAGTAAAGAAGTAATTAGTTGTCTAAAATGTAATCTTGAAAACGGACTGGTTTGCGTGTGGTGCGACTAGGTCGAGAATGATTGCAAACTTCTTGTTGTACGTTTTCGGTTGTATCTGCGACATCAAGTGTGTGGTTGATGGAACGGATGAGAGGTACGGTTGTTGCTTCTTCTGGGATAGGTGATTGCCTATGGTTGACATTTGTGGGTTCTACAATTCTTTCCTCCTGAGCTGCTGGCGCAAGAGCGTTCCTGATCCTATGACTTTGAGTAGGCATACTGATATTGGTAACCCTGGCAGGAATGGGCATAACTGTTACGATACGGTCAGGAATGATAGTTTGTTTTGGTGGTAGTTGAGCGTTTGTTTTAGTTGTGATGGATGTGTTTACAGTGGTCCTTAGCTGATTGATACGTCTCTTTACGATGCCGTGGGCTGTCATTATTTCATACATCTTGTTACCCACATGGGCTGAGATCTTGCCCAAAATCCACTTGGGACCAATTCCATAGTTGCGGACGGATACTGGGTCATCTAGCTTATATGGCTTGTTATTTACGGATTCTTCATTGGTTTTAAATATCCTTGGGTTGCATGTATCCAATTTCGTTAAGATTGTCCTCCCGAACATGAGTTCTGCTGGAGACCGTCCCGATTTATTAGGTGTTCGGCGGTAATTGAATAAAATCTTATTCAATCGTTCTTCAAGGGTGCCTTTCTTGATAGTGGCTAATCCCTCATTGATGGCTAAAATTTCTTCGGTGACATCACCAGTAACTTTCTTCAGAGTCGATTTGATTGTTCTGACAGACCGTTCAGCTTGACCATTTGAAGCAGGATGATATGGTGCAGTTGTGATATGATTAATGCCGTTTTCCGTTGCAAATCTTTTGAATTCCTTGCTGGAGAAACAAGTCCCATTATCAGTTACTAATGTTGGCATTATACCATATCTTGCGATGTGTGCTCGCAGACTTTGTATGACTGCAGCAGTGGAGGTTGTACTAGTTATATCTATTTCCATCCATTTCGACTGTGAATCTACTGTTATAAGAAGATACTTCTTTTCAATTGGTCCAGCAAAATCACAATGCACTCTTTCCCATGGACCATGTGTAGTCGGCCATGGTGTGAATGTCGCATTCGGCATCGATGCATTTATTCTACATCTCTCACATGATTTAGCGGTTGCTTCCAAATCCTTGTCAATATTAGGCCACCATATTTTCGAGCGTGCTACCGATTTCATGGCTACTATACCCTGATGGGTGCTGTGTAGCTCTTGTAGAAATTCTTGTCTGTGTGCATTTGGTATGACTATGCGATTTCCCATCAAAAGTACCTTTTTTATGTTTGATAACTCCTGTCGTCTCCTGTGATACACTGCCATTTCTCCTGACAGTTTGGATGTTGGAGGCCAACCGTTTTGCATGTAGCCTCGTACTTCTTTAAGTGTGGTATCGGATGACGTAGAATCCGCCAATGTTTGTATCGAGAGTGGTGCGTTATCAACTGATTTTACCAGGAACACGTATTCCGCTGGTAGAGGAGTTAGTGCGTTGGTTTTGACTGGTAACGGAAGCCTGCTTAACGCGTCTGCGTTTGCATTGTGGATCCCTTTCCGGTAACGAATTTCGTAGTTGTACGCCGCAAGGTGGATAGCCCAGCGCTGTAAACGAGCGGCTGCCATGGCAGGAATAGGTTTATCCGGTGCCAAGAGATAAATCAGCGGCTGGTGGTCCGTATACAGGGAGAATTATTGTCCGTATATGTAATCCTTGAATTTGGTAACACCAAAGATTATTGCCAACGCTTCTTTTTCCAGATGGGAATAGTTCCGTTCAGCATTGGTTAAACTTCTGGATGCGAAACTTATAGGACGTTCAATTTTGTTCTCCATATGGGATATAACGGCACCCACACCCCATGGTGAGGCGTCACAAGCCAAATATACATCTTTACCAAGATCGTAATGGGCTAGAAAGTTTGAATCTCGGAGAGCTTGTTTAGCGTCTGTGAAAGCTTTGCGATGTTTTTCTGTCCATGACCAAATGGTCTTCTTCTCAAAAAGCTCATATAACGGTGCCAGCTTAGTTGAGGTGTTTGGAATGAATTTCGCATAATACATGAGCAATCCTACAAATGAGCGCAATTGCTCAAGGTTTTCCGGTTCCGGCGCATTCATGATGGCCGTCATTTTGGACGCTTGTGGATGAATACCATTCTTGTCCAAGACGTGTCCAAGGAATTCAACTGATGTCTGTAGGAAACAGCATTTTTCTTTCCGTAGTTTCAACCCATTTACAAGTAATATTTGTAAAACTTCATCTATAAGATGTAAGAGTTCTTCTTGTGTGCATCCTCCCAGTAAGATATCATCTTGAAAAGGTGATATTCCATGTTTGCTGCGAAATAACGTCTCGATGTGTCGTTGAAATAACGCTGAAGCAGACGCGATGCCAAACGGTAACCTCTTGTAGCGAAACAAGCCCAATGTCGTGTTGATTACCGTGACATCTCTGGAGTTTTCATGGAGGACTAACTGATTGTACGCGTCCTTTAAATCCAATCTGGCAAAGAATTTACATCCCGCTAGTGTGGCGAAAATATCTTCTGTTTTTGGAAGTGGATATTTCTCTATATCCAAAGCTGGATTGACTGTCATTTTGAAATCCCCGCAGACTCGTACTTTCTTTTTACGGTGCTGACCTGGGTCCAGCGTTTGCGTAGGAGGTTTTAGTACCGGTACAATTGGTGAAGCGTATTGCGAATGTGGTACACTTTCGATGATCCCGAGAGATTCTAGTCTTCTTAATTCGTCTTCCACAGCCTCTTTCATCGCGTAAGGTACTGAGCGAGCTTTACAGAATTTGGGTCTGTGATCTGCCTTCAAATTCAGCTTGACCTTCACGTCTTTTAATTCTCCTAGTCCAGGCGTAAAGAGTTCCTTATGTTTGTCGAGAATGACGTCTAAGGTGAGTTTTGGAGGAATGTTAACGGCGTTAATTCGTGTTGACGATTGACTCAATACTGAGGGTATGACGTCTAGATTAGAATATAGCCAAGTGCGGCCGCAGAGATTTTCCTGTTTGCTTCCCCGAATGATTATCAAGGGTAAGATTGCAGCTTTGCCGTTGTATTGGACATTTATCCTGGCTTTACCAATTATGTCCAAACTTTCTCCCGTGACTGAGCGCAGTATCTTCGAGAAAGGTTCCAACGATGCGGTCTGTGGAATTTTCTTAAAGACTTCTTCCGACATAAGGGTATGACCCGAACCTGAGTCTACCTCAAATAGGAATGGTTGTCCGTTTAGTCGACACGTGATCATTTCCTGTGGAGGTGCTTCATCTTCTCTTTGTTTACTTCTTTGTTGACAATGTTTGGACGTAGTGGTAATTCGGCATGCTACAGCGAGATGACCCTTTTTCTTACATGTGTTGCACGTAGCGGTAATAAAAGGGCATTTAGAGTTTATACACTGTTAAAAAAAATGGAACTGTTTGACACCTTTAGAGGTGTTTCCTAATGCATCCCCAGTAGCACCTCTATTGGTGTTTAAAAGCACCATTCGAGAGGATGTCAATACGCACCTTTCAAAACGGTGCGAAATAATACCTTCTCTGAAGGTGCTTTTTAAATCCTGTTAGGTGTTTTAATCACTTAGAATAGAGGTGTATATTAATACCAGAAAAAGTGTTAATAAACCCTTTAAAAAAGGTCTTTTTGAGACAAATTTGGTGTTTTTAAATTCCATTGACGTTGGTGCTTTTTAATTCCTGTTAGGTTTAAAACATCACCCTTAATAGAGGTTTATAATTATACCAGAAAGGTGTCTATAGACTCTTAATTTCTAAAAAGGTGTTTTTTGAAATAATTGTTTTTCAAAACACATGAGTTACCATAGATTAGTCTTTCAAAATAGCTGCTCAAATCCAGTGGATTAAGGGTAAACGTTTTTTCTGCTGTAAGCCTTATTCAACCGTATATGAATTGATACGCGTGCGAAATGGTTACGTTTAACCTTTACCGTATATCCTCAATAGTTCTATTTAAGGACCTGATTTATATCATTCAAAAGTGCATTTAATTTTCGGCTCACTGTGAACCGTCAAGACCTCCTCAAAGACACACGAATTCATGGAACCAAACCGAACAACGCTTACCAAAATCTTTAGAAGTAGCATTCAGTGTAACTAGGAAAGTTTAATTTCAGGTTTACAATGTATATAAATGTAGTAAAGCTGAATTAAAAAGTAAACACCGAATTTGAAATATTAAAATAAAAGATGTTCTTGGAATATTGAAATGAAACAGAGCTTTTTAGCTACAAAACTACAAAAAGAATCGTAATGCCGAAACATACTAAATATTTTCATTTAATATTCTGCAATAAGAAAATGTTATGGTTTTGTAAGAGATAATTTTATTTTACTCGCTTTATATTAACTTTGATATGCGTATAGTGTTTCGATTCAGATGCAATCTTCATTACTCGCTCTGTATAAACTTTCAATTGTGTCGTTCCGAAGAAAGAAGATTATCTTAAATAATTAAAGAAATATAAATGATATTAATTTTTTTAATCGTCAGTATTTTACCTTAATTCTAGCTAAGTGGTTTAAAGAAGCGTTATTCTTAAAATGATTTTAAATATAGCTATTGTTGACGTTTGACTTCTAGCCTAAACCGTTTTCACAAATTTTGGAAATTTAGGGTATATAAGGCGATTGATTGACAAATGGTAGGAATAAGCGCTATTGCGTGAACCTTTGGTCGAAGCCCTGCCATTGGGAGGCTAGTCGTTTCTCGTAACTTAAGCCGTTCGCGCGTACATCTTAATCCCAACGATGAAAATGGAGTAGAAGCTAATGTTTCAGATTGGCGTGTATGTGGTATACACAGATGGTGTTGTCAGAAGCCAATAAGTACAGATAAACGTGTTTTTCGTATATACCAATAGAAAAACAAGTGTGGAGATTGCGTAACGAAGTAGAATTTTTACCTCTCCGAGTGACGATGACGTCACGGAGAGGTATTGCACTGGACGTGTCTGTGTGTCTGTCTAGCACCGTGTTCGCAGTTGGCAAATCGAAGCAAACGTGTTCGCAATTTCCGGACCGCGTTCGCAGTATACAGAAATTCGAAAAATGTTACTTCGTTGCTATATCCGAATTATTTAACGTCAATAATTAACTATCCGTTACACCTTCATCTACTGTCTAACCACCAATTGTTTCACCCAATCCCAAACGGTATTTAATCGCTTCTAACATCAATACCATGCAATAGTCTTTCGTGTACACCACATACGCCACACGCGGCTAGGGTTACGAGAAACGTCTAGCCTCCCAATGGCAGAGCTTCCACCAAAGGTTCACGCAATAGGCGATTTTAAAAATGACGTTTCACAGGTGCGCGCGCAGAAATTAGGGAGGGAAAAATGCCTTCCATCTCTGCTTTTTCCCCCGGCTACATATTTTGTATAGGGGACTTTTTGAAAAGGCCTATTGCGCACTTTCTTACCTCTTAGTGTGAATCAATCACCTTTTATACCCTTAATTTACAAAAGTTCTGATATAGGTGTTCCCTAGAAGTGTAACGTTAAAGATAGCTATGTTTAAAATTATTTTAGGAATTAAGTTTCTTAAACCGACTTAACTATAATTAACGTAAAATACTGACTATTAAAATAATTAATATCACTTATATTTATTTAATTATTTAAGATTAACTTCTTTCTTTGGAATGACAAAAGTGAGAGTTTATATAGAACGAGTAATGAAGATTGCATCTGAATCGAAACGCTACACGCAAATCAAAGTTAATATAAAGCGAGTAGGATGAAAAGATATCTTACAAAACGATAATATTTTCTTTTTGCAGAATATTAAATGGAAATATTTTAAATATTTTTCGGCATTACGATTCTTTTAGTAGTTGTGTAGCTATAAAGTTCTGTTTCATTTCAGACACACAGATACGTCCAGTGTAATACCTCTCCGTGACGTCATCGTCACTCGGAGAGATAAAAACCTGGGTCAAGGGGAAATTAAAGTATTTTTTATGAATTACTCTAATTCCATGAAATTCCAGCATATTGAACTCTTCGAGAATTATTTTCCAATGATTGAAAAATCTTAATAAGTATGAATTCCTTCAAGGTAGTCCAAAGCAATTTTTAAAATCTTTGGGATATTTTTAGAATGCTTCACTATGCAGGTAGAATTAATAGGTGATTACCCTCTAAGGCCATATCAAAAACCTTTCACTTAAAAAAAAAACAACATATCAGCTAAAAAGTGTTAAGTCAAGCCCAAAGGTGTTTATTCGCACCATTCAAACAGATTTATATTAAAAACACTATTTCCGTTTTTAAAACAATTGATAAGGGTCAATTAACATCTAAAGGTGTTTATACGTACCAGTGAATCACCATTTCCTTAAAACATACCTTAAAAGAGTCAACTAGCTCCTTTTTACGGAGAAAACACCATCTCAGTTAAAAAACACTCTAAAAAGAGTATATAAACACCTCGAGGTATTTCCGAACACTCATGAAACACCTTTTTTTCTAACAGTGTATGATCTGTTCGCTTACATCTCGAGCATTCTGTTTGGAAGTTACTTCCTTGTGAAACTGTTTCCCGTGGAGCTGTGTACGTCTGGTGTTGTTGCTAATCCATTGGGCATTGCCCGCGTGGGTTCGAATCCCATCTCCGTCGCCATTATTATGTTAGTATGTTATAGTAATGAACTTGGATCATTAATTAAGTAGGAACATATTTTATTAATACTTAAGAAATTGTGAAGGTTTAAATAGTATTGTTGTACAGTTAAAATAGTTATCATTTACATGGCAATAGAACGATCTATCCTCGGCGGGAGTCACTTCCCAAGTGCCCTAAATTTCCCTAGCCTTTACACTTCTCCCCTGTCCCTAATCCTTATGCACTAGCGCCATCTATTATACATATACTTCAGTTGCTATAGTCCCGAATGAGTTTACATTGTTCCTGACTTCCACCAGTTTTATTACTTCAGACCCATATTTTGTGTACATATACATGTATACACAAGCCTTTAGCAAATCCGGTTTTCTATACAGTGTTGCGATTCTTTTACATGTAACCGTGGCTAATCATAAACTGCCATCTTCAAATGAGAAAGGGTGTAGCCCTTTAAACTATTGTAGCTATCAATTGCGACAACTTGGGGAAAGAATAGGTAGGCTAAATATATAATATCTTCGCGTTTTCACTGTTTAATACGTAAAGTGAAAAAAAAAGGTGTGCTAAACTAGAAATGAAACCTTATAGCGTCGTGGCCACTGTATCCAGCGAATATTGAATTGGGCTAGCATTTCTCAACTTTATGTGGCACTCTTCGTAACTTTATACTGTATGCGAGACACAGCATTGCCTAAGATCATTGTTGGGTGCTGTGCAACCTTAGCACATTTCAAACCACACGGAGTATTGCAAAATGATTATTGCTCTTGTGGTAATTGCTTTGATCAATTTACCTTTCCTGCACCGACGCAATTTTTTCTGTTGCATATTGTTTTTCTCGATTACGGTGTTGATTTTTTTCATTGCGGCACCAAAGTTTGCAGTTCGACGCCAAAATTTCGAATATCCACACAAAGATAGCGTGGATTCATCCAACAACGAGTCCACAAAAAATAAAGTAGAGATCAGAAAACACAATGTAACCGACTGAATCTGAATGAGAATATTCTTTCAATGTAACTTACCAGCGATTTTGCACTGGAATTTCTTTTGGAAAACGCATATTGGATCCAGGAATAAATATTTTCTCGAGAAATGGAACATGGTTAAAGAAAAATTGGAACTAAGTACATAATAATAATAAAGTTTATTGACGGGTAAAAAAGAAAGCCAGAGGCTTATTGTGGCCCGACTCAGGTACAAACAAATTGGAAAAAAGGTAATAATAATAATAATAATAAATTAGAACGGAGCAAATGGGTTAAACAAATGAAATAATAAAAAAAACCAAAGTAAATTTAAAAACAAAACAAAAACCATAAAAAACAGAACAAAATAAAACAAGAAAACAAAACACAAAAAAAGCAAAACACAAAAAAAAGCAATGACGCGACTCAATGCACGAATTTGTCCAACCGAGCCTTGAACGCATGGACAGACGAGTCCCTCTTCACCTCACTAGGAAGAGCATTCCACGAGTTAATAACCCGTTGCGTGAAAAAGACACGCCGAGGCAGGGACGTACAGCGGAACTTGGAAAGAGTGGGCGCCCTCCTCCCAGTCCAGCGAACGGTAAAAAACGCGGTGGCATTGACGTCGTAGTGGCCATGGACCAATTTGAAGGTTTCCACCAAATCCTGACGCAGCCGCCTATCAGCTAGGGACATAAGGCCCAGCCGTCTGAGGCGCTCCGGATAGGGCAAAGTTCGTAGGCCAGAAACAAGTTTTGTGGCCCTGCGCTGGACCCGCTCAACATTCTCAATGTCCCTGACGAGGTGGGGAGACCATATGCTTGAACAGTAGTCAAGATGAGGGCGGATGTAAGTTCTATACAGGACGCCAAATGACCTGACGCTAAAATTGCTTAGCCTTAGCTAACGCGAAAAGGAGCGCTTTAAAATGTAAAGAGCACGGGAGAAACGGGCCGCCGCCACCCTACTATGGGTATCCCCCAGCATTCCACCAGCCAACATAACCCCGAGGTCCCTCACAACAGACTGAGCCTCAATAGGCCTACCCGCCAAACGGTACTGAAAGCGAGGGTTATCTTTTCCGCAATGCAGGACCACGGATTTGGTGGGGTTGAAGCTCATGCCGTTTGAGCTGGCCCACACCTCGAGAGCATCCACGTCCCGCTGCAGTGCCAGAGAGTCAGCGGGCGTGCGAATGCCGCGCCCAACCTTGGAATCGTCCGCAAACAGGCTCACAAACGAGTGTCGGATAGCACGCGGGAGGTCGTTGATGTAGACAATAAAGAGCGTGGGCCCCAGTACCGAACCCTGAGGCACACCACTGGCCACGTCACACCACGAGGAGTAAACACCCCGAAGTGCCACGCGCTGAAGCCGATTTCGGAGAAAGGCCGCAATCCAGGTCACAAGCGTGAAGGGCACGCCAAGCCATTCTAGTTTCCGAAGTAACAACGAATGCGGGACCGTATCAAAAGCCTTGCGCAAATCTAGGTAGATTAAGTCTACCGAGGCTCCCGAATCGAGGCAACGGGAGGCGTTCTCAAGGGTGCTCAACAAGTTTGTGAAACACGACCGTTTCATCAAAAAACCGTGTTGGTCAGGCGTAAAGAAATTCCGGGCTGTTAGGAAGGAGACAAGAGCATCCCAGACATAGAGCTCCAATTGTTTACACGATAAACAGGTCAAGCTAATGCCTCGAACATTCGTGACCGAGCAGGAAGAGGGTGACTTCTCGATAGCCGTAATGTTCGCCCTCCTCCAAATAGCAGGAACGACACCCAACAAAATTGATCGTTGAAATATGGCCAACAGGGGCGCAGCCAAAATCGTGGCACCCTCGCGCAAGAGCCGCGGATGAAGATCATCCGGGCCAGGAGATTTGTCGAGCCGCAAACGTCGCAAGTAGCGGCGAACCTCCACATAGGACAAACCAAAATCCGAGGGCTCCATTTCTACTTGGAGCGCGGTCTCGTCAGAAGCGACGCGTGACATAAAGTCCCCAAGATAAACCGCCTCCTCGTGGGGTTCCGGATTAAAGACCGACTGGAATGGCTTGCATTTCGATTTTGGGTCCAACTACGGTGATTTTGTTTTTAAAAATATCTGAAAATGATTCCTTATTGTACGGATGTCCTCGAAAAGGATTCTTCTTCAAAGACTCGGCTAAAATCTTCATGTGTCCAGTACGTGACTCCTACATTTAGAAATTTCAGCTTGTCTGACGTCTGTTTCAGCGTCCGCAGTGCGAAATGAGGTAAGATGGAGTGGGGAAAATGATGGGTAACCTACGGCAGGCACTGAAACTCCCGGTGTACCTTGATCACGCCCCTCTACCGTTCGGTAGGCTATTTTTAAGTGCTGCCGCGTAGCGCCAATGTATTTGTATCAGTACTAGTCTATATTTTACTATTCCGTACTGTACGACCCTACCTAAACGCTAAGGATGCTGGGAGGACTTCGGTGCCGTTCCGTAGGTGGGGATACAGATATGGGAGTTTCCACTTCACACCTCTCTCCTTCAAGGCGCAACCATTCAAGAACCTACTAGTAAGTACAGATAGTACGAGCTTCCTTCGCGAGCTCTGACTATAAACTGGTGGCTTTGTATGGCATCAACCATACCTTCAAGGTCATCAATTGGTTTTGAGGCGGACCAAATACTTGTCGATGACGTGATCATGCATTCATAGATTTTTGCCGTACAACCACTCATAATTTTTAAAGTTGTAAGAGCAATCAAATTCAAAGCTTTTCGAGTAAATATTTCAGTCGAAACGCCTGTGTAAAAGGATTTTTATAACTCTTCAGAGGCGTAACTTATAAAGAGTGCCCTCACCCACCTTGTCTTAGTATTATGGTAATTAAGGTCTTGACGTCAAAGTCACAAGGTACATACAATGAACAATGCACACCCTTGCTGTCGATAAATTTCATTATTAAAATTACGAGGATCAAGACGGCAACAATGGCAATCCAAATCTATGGAAACAGTTTCGAAATATTTATTCGAGTGCTGGGTGGGAGTCAGTTTTGTAAAGGAGAATCAATCACAAAAGGAACTAGTATATGATTGAATCCCTCTTACCAGTTAAGTAAATGGGGAAAGTACGTATCGAAGGGAGTTTCGCGAGGCGTCTAGTTACGGTTTTTTTCGCACCTTCCCAGAATCGCGTTTTGGCGGGAAGTTGCGGGTGAATACATTTCCCAGAAACTATTTTCTGTTCGTCTGTCCAGGCTGAACGATTTTAGTTAGCTTTAGGACCGTGTGGTGACGCGTGTAAGAAAATTTCTCTCTAAAACTTGCCTCTCTCTGATTGGATGAAATCAAATTTTGCCCCGCAAACCGTGTTTTTTTATGGGAAAGGGTCACCTTAAACTAGCTTAAGCTGGAGGTACATACGTAATTCCGCCTATTCACCTGAAGTTTATAATACTGCTCTTCCAGATAAAAGAAGCACAATGAGGGGCAATTATAACATGATTCTTCCCAACATTTGAGCAATGTAACTGAACTGAATCACATACGCGATAAATAGTTCCCTCATCGTTACTCTTTTAGCGCTTAACTATTTGCCAAAGCAACAATGTGGATTTCTCTCCCACGTCAAGACAAGGTTTGTGGGTTGATTGCTGTGGATTTTGTACCAAACAGTTATAGAATTTACCCTAACAAGGTGCGATGCCCATCTGAAGTTTGATGAACACAGGAGCAAACAAAAAGGGTGAGCCTGGGAAGAATCATGTTACATAACTAAAGTATTAAGGGAATACAGAATGTCATTCTTCTTCTATTATCCCCATTTGGTATGACGAAATTGTGAATTAATTACTTCGATTTGAAATGGCTCCGTAAAGAAAAAGATAGATGGGACTTTAACTTTGTCCGGTTCCTTTGTGGCGAAAGTGACTTCTTCCATGGCGTAAGGGTACGAGAAATCCACGTATTTCGATCTTTCTCTCGTGTGGGTCACTCGTGAGATAGCTATGTCAGCTTCCTTGTAAAAAAAAGTCAAATCGTCTACGGAAAAAATTGTTATTTGACGACTGTTTTACTTGTCGAACGATCATTCCAAGTAGACCAGTGCATCTTCCACTTGTTTGGCATAATCCCGTCGTTAACTCGGCTGGACTTACGATCTTGTATCTGTTGTTTATGAATTTGCCATGTATAATAAAAATATACGGGACTTCAAAAATCAAGTGGTCGGAAATTACTTGAAACCAATTTTGTCAGATAAAATATTTAGTATTTCGTACTCTCTGCCCGCCACTCCCTGTAAGATAGTCTGGCTATTTTCGTGGTTCCTGAGTTCGGTCAGTTGAAAACCAGGATGCTGAAATTGTAAAAATTAATGTTTTATTTCAAAATTAGTGACATCCGCTTTGGAAGAATATTTTTGATTTCAAGCTGTTAAAAAATTATGAAATAGGTTTATTCCATAAGTATGACACTTCCTACACTTCGTAATCTAGAGACTTACTGAGAGGTAGCTCGAGAACGACTCGAGAATTGACTACACACGGTTTTGCAGTCCATCTTCTTATTTTGTCTGTACTAAGCACTTGACAGCGCCTCACCATTTAACGAGATTATATGACGTTTCGCCTACGTCACTTCATGACAGGCTCTCAGTAACCAGTGGCAAAACTTATGGAATATATCTTACGAACTTATGCTATGATTAAATACACGAAAAACGCTGTAGGATATTAATAAAAAGCATTCCGTTTCCCTGATGTAATGCTATAATACGTATCAAGTATCTATGACAAATAAGACATGTACTTACGTGAAGTACCGCTACTAGAAGCGTCACGTTTCTACACGCACTCCACATACTCACGATTAACGAGTAATACGTCGGACCAGGACTTAAGCAACAACGCCGTCAGACTTCATTTCCGAATCAAGAACTTAGTAGTCAACAAGCAATACACGTTTACAAGGACACTCCACGTAAAACTAGACTGGAATTGTAGTTTTCGAGTACGTGTAGGCCATTGTACACATATTCCGCCTTAACCTAAATAAATTTTATCTCCGTTAAATGAAGAACGTCTCTGACGGTGTCTTAACTAACCTGAAACTAAACATCAATAATAAAACACGGAAAACTTTTAGCCTCTGCGTCTTGATCATTTTGATCACGCCATACACGAATGAATAAAATTAACATGTTTTTCTCATATTTACTATAGACCTTTTCGTTGTAAAAAAGGAGTAAGTATCGGGATATACAGGATGTTGATACTTTGCCTTTTCAGAACACTATCATGATACAAATACAAAAATACTATAGCGCACGCGCAAAAAAGGGAAATGGAAGGCAAATTTTTACCTATGTGTCTTTCCCTCTTAGTTACATCGAAATGGTCCATAGACTAACGCCGTTTCGCATTGAATCCTAGATGTCGGTCACCAAGGAGTAGTATTTAACGAGGTCATTCTAAAGTGCGAAAGATTTCAAATAAAGCATTTATTATCACTCCGATAAAGCTACTCCATGGAATATACAAACGGGGAACGGTTTTAGTTAGTATACCAAGTTTTAACGAATGCTCGCTAAACTTGTAAATTTAGGTCGCTCTACGGCACGGTCGATATGGAAATTACTTTTACAATAAAAATGCTTAATTTAGAAACTTTTCACGAAGTCAAGGTGTACAATATGGGGTCGTAAACAAACAGTTTCAATTAGTTTTGGACACTACTGGAGTTTTATAGATAGGATGCTCCGAGAATCTCATTACGTTACGGTTTCTTTAGTTCTAGGTTATTAGTTGGAACTCTTAACTGAAATTGTTTAAAATAGTAATAAAATGCTTTTCCACATACCTAATATTGTTTTAAAAACTTTAATAAAACGCTTACAGTGAATACAATATTAAGTACGTCCAGGATAATAATAGTCCTTATTGTTAATAAATCACTTCCGGGAGCATTATTAGAATTATTACTCCTAAACATATTCATACGATACAACGTTTTGACTGTACTTGATGGGTCAAAAAGTTGAGTCAGCTAAAATTGCTCATTGATAAACTTTTAATTTGGTGATTTAACTTGTCCAGCTTATGTTCACACGACCTATAGTCTGTCAAACGAAAGAAGAGCCCTGAGAAATTTGTCCAAATTGGTGTCGCCACCATCGACCCCATAGTACTTTATCAACTTCTTTTGTTTTGTCAATAGTCGTGTGTAATTTAGTCTGCTATAAACAGATAGGCTTAATCGCAATAGAACTAATAAATTTTGCTATATATATTTAATATGTTTATGTTTCATGGTTTTTTACGATCATCGAGTATTAAAGAATATAAAAAAAAAAATAAACGACAAGACACCAGTTTTATCTTTGTTGAACTAGCATTGCAATATATTTTAATGACATAAGTTAAAGTACTTGTCCATAAGTCTAAGTAGTAAGTAGTTCAGCATCAAAGCGTCTTCAGTTCACATCTTCATCAGAGTCTTCGCTGTCTTCTTGCATATTAATTTTAAGAAGTTCAATTGTGGTTTCGATGATGGAATCTTTTTCCCAATACTCATGTATTATATTCTCGACGTGAACTTTATGAAATAATAAAGCGTCACAAGTCCAGACCAGAACCCTGAAGTACGAAATTGACGAGGTTGCTAAAAGTAGAGGTCACACGGTAGTGAGGATTCCATCGTACCATTGCCAGTTTAACCCGATTGAACTAATATGGGCACAAGTGAAGAACGACGTTGCGAAGCAGAATTCTGGTTTCAAACTCTCGACGGTCAAAGATGCAACATTGAGGGCCATTGAACGTGTGATACCAGAGAATTGGCGTAAGGCAATAGAGCACGTCGAGAATATAATGCATGAGTATTGGGAAAAAGATCCCATCATCGAAACCACAATTGAACCTCTTAAAATTAATATTCAAGAAGACAGCGAAGACTCTGATGAAAACGTGGACTGAAGACGCTTTGATGCTGAACTACTTATGGACAAGTACTTTAACTTATGTCATTAAAATATATTGAAAAGCTAGTTCAACAAAGATAAAACTGGTGTCTTGTCGTTAATTTTGTTTTTTATTCTTTAATACTCGATGATCGTAAAAAATCATGAAACATAAACATATTAAATATATATAGCAAAATTTATTGGTTCTATTGCGATTAAGCCTATCTGTTTATAGCAGACTATATTACAGACGACTATTGACAAAACAAAACAAGTTGATAAAGTACTATGGGGTCGATGGTGGCGACACCAATTTGGACAAATTTCTCAGGGCTCTTCTTTCGTTTGACAGACTATAACAAGATTACTCAACTCAAGTAAAAGCAACAGACGGCTCCATTATCACCCCTAGCATTCTGGCTAAGCTTCTGGACACGAGTTTTATCTTGCCAAATTCAGGAACCAATCAGATCTAATGCACTAGTTCCCATTGATTCCTGCATTTGGCTTAACTAGCCTTTACCAAACTTAGCCATTGTGTGGTAGAAAAGCCATCTTTAAGGGGCACCAACGGAGCCGCCCTTTCCTTTAACTGTGGAGTCAAAAAGTTGTATAGTTTGAAAAGGCCTTTAGTCATTTTAAACATAATACTAATGGGGTAAAAACGAGGACTACTAATAAAAAATGTCCTAGTGGACAAAGACTAGAAAAAGTAAATGGTAAGAGCACAAAATGGAATGACCGAAGTCCAGATATTAAAAATTTTCAATTTAAAGAAATGATTATGAAACATCAATTATCTAAAAAAAAAAATACAAATCTTCGTCTTTTTCACCAAACTTACATTTGCCCAAAATCTTTTATCATGAAATTTTCCATTCTTTTTTGAAAATGGTTCGTGAAACAGGGTGTTTCTGATAAACATGTCACAAATTAAAGGGTGTGTTCTTTGGGTCAAACTGAGTGAAAAGTGTCAAAGAGCATGGGGTCAACAACGCTTAGTTTCGGAGGTACGGGCCCCCAAACATTGACCCCCAAAACGTAAAAAATGTCACAAATGTGGAGTAAGACAGATCAGCTTGCTCATCTTGTTTAGACAATTCCAATCAAGTTCAATTTAGTTTAAATGTGTGGTGCGGAATTGTCGGCTCACATTTATTAGGGCCTCATTTTCTACCACCCAGACTAAATGGTGAGGCATATCTCGAGATTTTAAGAGAGACTTTACCGCAACTACTTGAGGACATACCGTTAGCATTGCTACGTGACATGTGGTTTATGCACGACGGGGCACCACCACACTTCAGCCGTATGGTTAGAGAACATCTCGACGCTACATTTCCTTTGAGGTGGATTGGACGAGGAGAACCAGTTGCGTGGCCGGCGAGATCTCCCGATTTGAATCCGTGTGATTTCTACCTTTGGGGTCATCTCAAGGACTTGGTGTACAAGAGTGAAGTCCGTGATGTGAACGACTTGCGACAACGAATACTTGAAGGGTGTGAAACAATCCGAAACACACCAGGCATCTTTCAACATGTCCAAGAATCGTTCGTTAGACGGGGACATGTTTGCATTAATGCTAATTGTGCGCATTTTGAACAATACCCCTAAAACTGCTGCTAACTTTGTACATGTACGAATAAATGACACATTAACTGGAAACTCTTCTTTGTTTGTCACTTCGAACCTACTTTTATTGACCAGTCCTTGCATACTTCTACGTTTAGTAATACGCTTCTGCTAAAATGGGAGGGTATTGGAATTGTCTAAACAAGATGAGCAAGCTCATATGTCTTACTTCACATTTGTGACATTTTTCACGTTTTTGGGGGTCAATTTTTGGGGGCCCCTTTCTCCGAAACTAAGCGTTGTAGACCTCATGATCTTTGACACTTTTCACTCAGTTTGACGAAAAGAACACACCCTTTAATTTATGGCATGCTTATCAGAAACACGCTGTATAACAAATACATGCGACATCGTTTATATTCACCGCTAGATTTCCAGTGTAGTCCATGAAAAAAACAGTTCCTCGTTAGTGATATTTAAAAGGATTGCAGCGTTTAATTTGAACTACAATACGTTTTCATACAGGAAAGTAAGCCCAAAAGTGAAATAAATGCACAGCCCATAACTTGTCGGTGTCCATTTACGTGTTTCGTGATTTACGTTTGCTTTACAATTTGTTCCTGGTAAAACAGTTACTCAGTCGACGTCATACCAGATTAATTCAACCACAACTTTTAAAACATTTTTCACTACACGCAAGAATATACCAAACGTTTTTTCTTGATAATATATTTTATCCCAATTTTAACGATTGATTTATGAGACATTTTGAATCGTAGACACAAAAAAGGGAGGGAGCCAATGAAATCATGGCCATATAAATGCAGGCACAAAATCAAAGCACCCTAAAGCGACGTTTAAGATGACAATCATGATGAAAGATAGAACTTCATCCTCGGATATTTATTCTAATACTTTTCATTCGAACACTGTTAGTACTAAAAAGTAATAAAGAATGAATAATCTGTCTTTCGAAACCATTCAAATGCAATTTTGGCAAAAAAAAACCAAGATAAGTGTTTTTACCTCTCCGAGTGACGTATATCACGGAGAGGTTCTGTAACGATCGTGTGTGCCTGTCTGTGTGGGTGTTAGGCTGTGTGTTTCTTGTTACACCCACGTGACCGCGTTCCCAGTTTCCAAATCGAAGCAAACGTGTTCGCCATTTCCGAACTGCATTCACAGTCACGGAAATGGCTCATCTACTTGAGTTCTCACACCACCATCTTCTCGTGTCTGTATTGAAGAGACATCAACAGTTCAGAGTGAGCTGAAAGTTCAATACACGTTTAAATAATCAGGTTTAGATTTTATAGTAGAAGAAAAGATCATGGTAGCAATTTGCAAGTGAAAGGGCTAATGGTAAACGAGTATTAGCTACTGAGTTTTCATTCTTTTTATGGTGCACAAGACTTTCAGTGCGTCTAGCCCCAAATCAGCTTTGGTGTTATTTAACCTTAACACGCATGTTGGCAAACTAAGAACATTGTTGAGGTGAGACAAGACGATAGTGTTTACACTGCAATCCAGTTGTGAATGTAGCTATGAGTATATCGGGTAAACAGCTGAAGCGTAGACAATTGGGCCTTTACAAACACACGAAGGTTATAATCTCTCCAAAATTTATACACTTCATTTCCTGTTCTTTTCACCATTGACTGATTTCCATGTGTCCAAGATTTATCCTTATTTGATGTAAAATGTCGTCTGCTTTACTGTATATTCGCAATGCATGGAATACTGCTTCAATAATTGGTAAATTTTTACTTCAAAGAAAGAGAAATAATTCCATATCTAGGTAAATATGTTTGTAGTAGTAGACCTCTTGATTCGGAGAGGTAATACTTTGGTTTTTCCAACTTGTTTTTACCTCTCCGAGTGACTTATGTCACGGAGAGGCTCTGTAAGGATTGTGTGTCTGTCTGTCTGTGTGTCTGTTGTTACACCCACGTGACCGCGTTCGCAGTTTCCAAATCGGAGCAAACGTGTTCGCCACTTCCGAACTGCTTTCACAGTCACGGAAAAGGCTCCTCTACTTGAGTTCTCACACCACCATCTTCTGGTCTTTGTCCATCCCACACGGACACTAGTCTGTACTTGCTGGGTCCTAATCACCACCATCTTTTGGTCTTCATCCATCCCACATGGACACCAGTCTGTACATACTGGCTTTTAATCACCACCATCTTCTGGTCTTCGTCCATCCCACTTGGACACCAGTCTGTACATACTGGCTTCTAAACACCACCATCTACTGGTCTTCCGTCTATTCCACATAGACACCAATCTGTCTCATTGGCTTCTAACTCCATCGTCATCGTTTGGTTTAAGACATTCGCGGCGATCAGCTAGGGTTACGAAAAACGTCTAGCCTCCCTAGGGTGGGTTGTCCACCAAAGATTATCGCAATTGCGGTTGTTCTTGCTATTAACTGTAGTTCGACACCCTTATATACTACCTATTTGAGTAAGGCGAAGCAACCGGTGTATGCTTCATTTCAAACGCCAATATTAGTCAAGTCTCTCAAGAATGTTTAATTGTTCTTTATCAACACGATGTAACGCTCAATAAGGCGAACAACTAACGAAGAAAATATTCAATATTAATTATATTTATTTTAGTATTTAAGATAATCTTGTTTCTCAACTCAAAATTAAAACGGAAAGAGTTAAAAAGCAGTCTATGTTTTAGTCTGTGTGTGTCCGTCCGTTGTTACACTAGTGCACCGCGTTAGCATTTCGCCTTGTGTTTTTTGGAAGGAAATCCTACAAAACCTTAAAGGGATTGAATCAATCTTTTGACTACAAATGAAAAGCTTTCTTTTTTAAATCAGATAGAACCTAAAATTACGTTTTCAAAAATATATAGATATTGATAGTTTTAATAACTTAACTATTTTTAATTAATTTATAAAAGTATTAGTTTTCGGCGCCGCTCCGATCACTGCCCCCTCTACAGGCGTTTGCAAAAACACTAGCGAAAAAACTAAATTACTCCCGAGACTCTCCTCTCGCTCGGATGTACAGTAGATTTACTCCTAAAAGTAGTTTTCATACTATTCTGCATTTTCGCCAAATTAATATAACTAATTTCGATACCGGGATGCTTTGAAAGTTATAAAGGAAGGTAAATAGTTTCACTGTAATTTTGGTGTTCAAAGTAATAGTTTTACTATGTTTAATTACAATTAAAAATATGTTAAAGCTTAGATTAGGGCCATTAGGCTAAAATATGGCCATACCATTATTATAAATGGAAGCTAAGCCTTTGCCAAATTAGCGCAAAAATGTGGTGTTTTGGACATTACCTGTAACAATTTTGACAAATCTCTATCATCCTTACTCTACAACGTAACCGAGAGTTAAGTGAACAAAGGATAATAAACATGAAAAATCAGAATTATGTTTACAAAGGTCTTCTCAAATATGCGCCGCTTCCCCAGTGATAGTGACGGTGAAAAGCTACTATACAGTGGTCTAGAGCTCCCTTCATTCTCCTATTTCCAAACAACCAATGAATCAAGAGACATTTGCAACGTCATTGTGTGAAAAACAAGTTGGGCGGTATTTCGCGGTTAGTTTGAATTTCAAAATATCTAACGTACTTTTCTTAATTTTAAACGTTTTAATTCGATTTTTTTGGCACACATAATTTAGGCACATTTTTTACCTAAAACTGCCCTCATCTTGTACTAGTCGGAAAAAATTGATTCTATTCCTTTAATATTTGGTTTTCTCATAATGTAAAATTAATATATGGAAATAGTTTTGGTAATTTCGATGCCTTAAGTAGCTTTGTAGCTATAAAGCTCTGTTTCATTTTGATATTCCAAGGACAATTTTTAATATTATTATTTGAAATGGCTGTTTATATATTACTTAAGCTATACTACATCTCTATATAGAATAATCCTTGCTTTAGTTATATCAAGAAGAACGCTAAGGCTTACACTCTGTCGGTTAAATCAAGAATTATCCGTAATAGCATAAGGAGATCATTTCTCTAAGGGCCCAAGCGCATCTATAAGCAAAAACATCTAGTTCTGCTAGATGTGACGTAGTTTTGTATAGGGGCTCCTTCCGAATTTTTCGTGAAATTCGCGGGAGAGAAAAATAATTTTCAAAATCAGCCACTAAGCCGGTCGTGGTCTAGACGCGAGCTCTGAGATAACGCTCCCAAGCGGTTGGGAATCAAACTAAAACAGGCGGGTAGGCGAGAGAGGACGGACTGAGGGGAAAAATAAGTAAGAGAATTTAAAGAACCCCCCAGCTCTCTCAGGCACTTGAGGTAAATTCGCGCTTAGTAAAAATCACGAAGAGCTGTCGTGAGAAATCTTTGAAGGAGGGAAAAGTGTTCAATGCCGGGTTACTCTTCAGCGAATGCGCTCGCCCTCTGTTTAGGCTATACAATTATTATACCACTTCAGATGAGACGGATGTCTGACCAAATCGGACATACATACATTTCAACCGTAACATAGAATCTTGGGCCCTTAGAGAGAAGATCTCCTTATGGTAATAGGCCTAGTGAACTAAAGAGTAAATAATTGAGGCCCAAGGTGCAGTAAACTATGGGTGTTGATTTTCGTGTCTGTATTGAAAAGACATTAACGGTTCAGAGTGAGCCGAAAGTTAAACACACGTTTAAATAATCAGGTGTAGATATTATAATAGAAGAAACGATCATGGTGGCAATTAGACTAGTGAAAGGGCTAACGGTAAACGAGTATTAGCTACGGAGGTTTCATTATTTTTATGGTGCGCAAGACTTTTAGTGCGTCTAGCCACAAATCAGCTTTGGTGTTACTTAACCTTAACAAGCATGTTGGCAAACTAAGAACATTGTTGAGGTGAGACAAGACGATAGTGTTTACTCTGCAATCCAGTTGTGAATGTAGCTATGAGTATATCGGGTAAACAGCTGAAGAGTAGACAATTGGCCTTTACAAACACATAAAGGTTATATCTCTCCAAAATTTATACACTTCATTTCCTGTTATTTTCCCCATTGACTGATTTCCATGTGTCCAAGACTTATCCTTATTTGATGTAAAATGTCGTCTGCTTTACTGTACATTCGCAATGCTTGGAATACTGCTTCAATAATTCGTAAATTTTTACTTTAAAAATTAGAAATAATTCCATATCTAGGTAAATAAGTTTGTAGTAGTAGTAGTATTTGACTCGGAGAGGTAATATTTTGGTTTTTCCAACTTGTAATTTAACAAATTTCAAAGCAGTCAAAAACCTCCAAAAAAAAATAAAGAAATAAATAAATTCTGCTTTCACTATGAAATCACGATTCTCCCCCATTTCACCCAAAAACAGTTTCCCCAATTCCCATTTATGCCAAACTCAATTGTCCCAAAATTCTTTTCCCCCAAAACAGAAACATTGGCTATTAATTTCAGTTACAATATCCACTCGATCCGTGCCTTCCCCTGCTTTAAGAAGCTCGACGCGTATTTCACTGTGCACTGCCTTCTCTAATACTAGGTCTTGTGATAGGAATAAAATTGGGGTGGCAGATAGAATTTCACAAATGGCGCTAGATGTCGCTTTTCTGAGGTTTTAAACTGGCGGCAAATTTAAAACTATGGGAAATTTTTTTTTTTTTTTTTTTTTTTATTAAGTAAAGTCTGGGCCTTTCGGGACGGTGGTCCGCTGGCCCGTCATGCAAGGGGAGTTACAAGAAAGGGGAGATACAAAGTTTGAAAATATAGATCCATTGCAATGAGTGATTTTTTTTTTTTTTTTTTTTTTTTTTTTTTTTTAAATATATATTTGTAACACCCGCTGTAGGTTGGTCACTGGAGCCCGGTAGACCCGAACCCTTGTGCGGCGCGATCCGTACAGGGGAGAGAGGAAGCTTCCTCCACCACACCGGAGAATGTGGGGGTGAGAAGAAGCCTGGCGATCGGCATGCCTGGGGTAACGTGGCAATGTTTTCCCGTAAGATTAAACAAAATGACCTTGACTGGGCCACGGTAATCCGGATCTATGACTCCGCCCCCGATGTGGAGGATCTTGAAGACCCGTGACGATGCCCACGTAAAAGTCCGGTATGGCGAATGCTAAGTCCGTGGTAATGGCGAGTCTGTCCATCGGAGCTATTGTAGCCGTTTCGGAACTGAAAAGCGTGATTAAACCTTTGGGGTTTCTGTCCGTGGTGGGGGGAATCGCTCGGCCCGACAATCGTTGGAATTTGAGGGTTGGTCGTGATACCGTTTCTGGTGCTGCCTCCATGTCTGTCGATATACGGGGAGATTGTGAACGCTATCCGCTGGACCCCTGTTTTTATATGCGATCGGGCTAAGCGTAATGCGGATCGTGACGTCATCGTCCGCCGTAACGTTGTTCGTGTTCGTCAGAAACGGCGCCATCTGTTGTAATGCGCACTATAAAGCCGCCAAAGGGCGGCTACTACCGAGATGACCGGCAGGCGACCCGTCATAGTGGCGTGGAGTATGGAAGGGAGTGAAAGTGTGGGGGTGCTAAGGAGCTTTTTTAGATCATCGTGATATGTCCTGAATATGGGACATGTAGTGTAAATGTGTTCTATATCGTCAGGTTGGTGGCACGTAGGGCAGTCCGGCCGGGGTAGCTTGCCGTAGGCATGGAGTTGGGAGGCAGTGAGTAAACGACGACAGTGGAGGCGGGATAACGTGACTTCCGTGGCTCTAGCAAGTCTGTGGTGGCGGAGGAAGAGAGCAGGACTGCTTAGGGATGGCCGAAAATTGCCCTGTAACATACCCTCACGGGAATGTGTCCACCATTCCTGTAACCTGGTACCATGGGCCCGTCTGAACTCTCTCCTGAGAGTTTGCGTGGAGTACGGCAACCAAATCTCCAAAGGCTGGGGCCGGGTGAGGACCGCCGTTTTTGCCGCGACATCGGCGTGCTCATTTCCTGGGATCCCGACGTGCGCCGGACACCATAAAAACGTTGCCTTATATCCGTGCAAATTCAGAACGTGAGCGATATCGTGTACCAGGGGGTCCGGGCGGAGCTGGGAGAGCTGTTGAAGGGCGGATTTGGAATCCGTGCAGATGACGATTTCCTCATGAGGGAAGTCCACCGCCAAGATGGTGGCCTGGTGGAGGGCGAGCAGTTCACAACGCGTTATGTCATGGTAGCGGTTGACTGTCCTGTGGGTGGTCAGGTTGTAGTTTGCGAAATGGAGTCCGATCGCATTGACCGACGCATCCGGTATTTGCGATGCATCCGTAAAGATTAGCAGCGGGTCGCGGGAGGAAGTGGAGGAGTGTAGGACCTCTTGGAAAGTCTGCTTGAGCATGGCGGGAGGCGTCTGGGCCTTGGTGCCCGTGTCCCAGGTATAATTTGTGGAGAACGGTCTGGGGGTCCATGGTGCGAGTGTATTTGTCTGGAGGTGTAGCACGATGTCGTCCGGTGGGGCAAGCTGAAGCTCCCTTAGGGTATGAGAGGCGTGGAATTGGAGCCTATTGGCGAGGCATTGCCGATGTAGCGGGGGTAGGGTGCGGTACTGGACCTCTGCGAGCGGAGGTCGCCCTTCTGCGATAAATTTTGCGAGCAGGTTGAGTTCCAGGAGTTCCCGGCGAAAAGCTAAGGGACTGAGCTGTGTTTCTGCCAGCATGGCATCTATTGACGTAGAACGGGGAACCCCAAGTATGATGCGCAGTGCTTGATTTTGGATCCGGTCCAATAATTGGAGATGGCTGCTGCAAGCTGTCCCATAGAGGACCGCTCCATAGTCCATGACCGATCGTATAAAGTGAACGTAGAAGAGGCGGCCGATAAAACGGCTGGCACCCCAATGAAGCCCCATCACCGCTTTTAGAATGTTAAGACGTTTTGCACATTTGACCTGCAGGTGGCGTATCTGCCAGGTCCAAAGTAGCTTGGAATCCAGCCATAAGCCCAGGTATTTATAGGCCGGGACTTCGCCAAGGACGTGGCCATCTATATGCAGTAGAACATCCCCGTCGTGCCGAAGCTTACCCGTAAATATAAGGTAGCTGCATTTGGCGTGCTGTATGGTCATCCGCCAAGTTTCGAGGTGGGCAGCTGCCAGGTTTAGGCTCTCTTGTAGGGTTGCTTGTACCCCTTGAAAGGTGTTGTGGACCGGCCAAATCGCGATGTCATCCGCATGTTTGCCAACCGAGACTGTCTGGCGGAAGTCTGTACCGAGGTCATTGATCGCTATAAGAAAGAGCGTGGGGCTGAGGGGGCTCCCCTGGGGGACCCCGCTGTCTATGCTGTGGGTGGGCGACAACTCCTTGTTAACTCTGACCTGTACCTTTCGGGGGCCCAGGAAGTTGTGTATCCAGGCTGTGAGGTGGCCAGTGAGGCCTATGTCATGTAGTTTGTCTAGGAGCCGTTGGGGGTGACACTGCCGAAAGCATCTTTGATGTCCAAGAAGACGGTACCCATGACCTTTCGAGATTTAATGGCGTTTTCCGCGTCACCAACGAGGCGGGAGAGGTTGTCCAGTGTAGAAAGACCTCTGCGAAAGCCGCTCTGGTTGGGATCCAGGATGTTGTTGTGCTCTAAGTGGTGCTGTAAGCGAGTGGTGACGATCCTGTCGAATACTTTCTTAATGGTGGAGAGCAGCGCAATGGGCCTGTAGTTCTCTTCGTGAGAAGGGTCTTTACCCGGTTTCAGAAAGGGTAAAATTATGGCGTCGTTCCAAGTCTCCGGATATACGTGTGTGACCCAAATGTTATTCATGGAGCGGAGGATAAGCGAATGGAACTCCGGTGGTAGGTTGCGGAGCATCTTATATGTGATGCCATCCTGGCCCGGTGCGGTCTGGGGAAGCGATTTAAGCACTGTGTCGTATTCCTCGCGGGTGAAAAGAGTGTTGTATTGGTGGACAAACGAAGGCCGTGAGGGTGTGAGCCGTAGTGCCGTACCGGAGTAGTATAGTCGGTGCTGGAGTTGGCCAAAACGGGTGGCGAGAAGGAGATCAGCCTCCGGGTGCGGCGGTGGCACGGGGGGTCTTTTCCCTGAAGCCCATCTAACCCGCTTCCAAACCTCGGGAAGGGGCGTTGTGCGATTTAGTGAAGAACAAAAGGTCTTCCATTGTTCCGATTTGGCGTGTTTGAGTTCTCTTCGGAATTTCGCCCGGGTTTGATTATAGAGGACGAGGTCCCTCTTGTTGTGTGCCTTGTTGTAGCGGTTTCGATGCCAATTGCTTTTCTGGTGGAGTTGTCGAAGTTTGACCGACCACCAGGGAGGGGGTGCCGGTCGTATTTCGTAAGCCGGGTTGGTGTGCGCAGTATGCCAGGGTCGACCGTGCGCGAAGTTGCGGATGCTCTCTTGAATAGCGGGGTAGTCAAGGACCGACAAATCCTGAGACTTGCAGAAATCGCGTGCCTTGCGTGCAAAAATGGGCCAGCTCACTGGCGGAAGCCCAGCGGGCATTGGGTGATGCATTGTCCTTCTTGGTTCCGTGATCCTAGGGGCGGCGGAATAGGTGACGAGAATGGGGAGGTGGTCACTGCCCCCCGAAACCAAGGGTTGCCAGAGCGTGGAGCCCGCGAACATGCTGCTTGCGAAAGTGACATCGGGGGTGGTCCAAGGGCCACGAGGGGGTTTTCGGGTCGCCTCTCCCGTGTTCAGGAGAACGAGGTTATCTGCGGCCTGGAGCCAATTGAAAAGCTGCTTGCCCTGTGTGTTGTCGGTATCGTCACCCCAAAAACGGTGATGCCCATTGAATTCCCCGCAAATCCAGAGGGGAAGCTGAAGAGTCGAGAGCATTGCTTGGAGTTCGGGTTCCTTGGTTTTGCCCTTGGGATCGTATATTGATAGGATTAAAAACTTCTGGGCCTGCCAAGTTACTTCCACGGCGATACCTTCCGAGGAGGGCGGGAAGTTGACCGTGATTCTTTTTGGAAAAGTTTGTCTGGCGGCATAGATGGCGACCCCGCCCCCCCGAGGAGCTGGGCAATCTGCTGTGGGAGAGCGATCGTTTCGGAAAATGATGTAGTCCTTAAAATTAGTCGGTGGTTTGGAGACTGGAGTAAGCCAGGTTTCTTGTAATGCCAGGATGTGCGGTTTATGTGTTAGCATGAGTGCGGTGAGGTCTCCTAAATTTGCTTTAATGCTCCGTATATTCCACTGAAGGATTTGGAAGGTCGAGTCTGTCGTCTGCTTAGCTTTCTGTGCCATTAGGGTTGTGACAGTAAGGTGGCAGTGGGCGGTTTGGGCCGGTGTGTGCGTCAAAAGTAACCAGAGGGGAGGGTCGAAGTCCTGAGCGGTGTATGCCGAGTATTAAGGTTGAGAGAGCCGATAGTCGTGGATGTGTGGTCAGTTTTTGTTGAGGCAAAGGAAGAAGTTTACTTCTTCCGTGTGCCATCGCCGATGGAGGTTTGTAGATCATGAAGTGTGAAAGGCGAGATCCTCTCTCGTATTTCACCGACCGCAAGGGTGTTGTTTTCGATCCTGTTAATAGTTAAAGTGATCATGGCTAGGATGTCATCTACCGTGTTGTTGGACTTGAAAAGGTGCAGAGTAAGATCTGCCATGGCTTTGATGAGAGCGTCGGTTTGAGGTGTAGTCGGGTGATAACGTGGCTGGCTAGATACGTGACTTGGATTTGAACGAGTTGGACGGGATGTTTGTTGGCCGGTAATGTTAGCATAAGTGGTGGTTGCTTGAACTTTCTTATAAGCTTCCGATTTCGAGATGTGTTCTTGTTGCTGTACGCGGAGAACTTGTATTTCCGTAAGTCGGCGGGGGCAGTTGTGCGTTCGTGCTGGATGGTCTTTTTTGCAATTTGCGCATTTGGGCTGGGCTTGGCAGTCTGTTTTATCGGGGTGTGATTCCCCACACGTGTTGCATCGGTATGCTGATCGGCAATATTTTTCGGGGTGACCCCAGCGTTTACAGTTTTTGCAAAAGATAGGGCGTTTTTCAAAAGGCTTGACGCGGAAGTTTTGATAATAGAATCGGACCTCCAGAGGGAGGCAGGGTGCGTCGAAGTTCAGCAGAAACATGTTGCTGGTAGGTCCGAGCCTGGTAACGCTTGTAATAGTGGCATTGGTTTTTTGGATCGCTTGTAGAATTTGAGGTTCCGTGAGAGAATGCGGTACCCCAGCTATTACCCCCTTCCTACCTGGCTCTTGGCCTGAGCCCGGACGTTGAGGGGAAAAGGCGACGCCGAGTAGGGATTTCCAATTACGTAGAATGTTCAGTTGTTCCAACTCGTGGGGGACTACCAAAAGTGCCCCACCATTCAATATTTTGAGATCCTTTACTTCACCGAGGTGACGTTCGAGGTGCGCGCATAGCTGTATGAAATCGACGTCGTGAAAGGTTGCTGATTTCTTCATACGTTTTTCGTCCGCTGTGAGAGGTTTACCCCTGGTTTCATCTGGCTGTAGAATTAGCGGTTCGATGGTGGCCGAGGCCCCTGTCTTATCGACTTCAATAGGAATGGTTTCGTCATTATCTTCTTCAGGGTCCGAAGTATCGCTCTGAGAGCCCTTGGTATCTGATTTTTTCCGTTTCACCTTTTTGCCAGACGCCATAGCGCCCGGCGGAAAAGAGGGGTGAAGGTGAGGGATGATTAAGGAAAAGAGGAGGGGGAAGAAAGGAAAGAAAGCTAAGGGAAAAGAGAGAAGAACTAACACTGCAGAAAAGGCACGCAAAACACGGGCAGAAAACGCGACCGTACACCACGGTAGCAAAAACGAAAGTCAATGTAGCTCGATAACACTCGGTATGGGTCAATCAACTATGGGAAATTGTTAGCTACGACGAAGTGTAATCTGCTAAGTTCGGCTCGAAAGAGAAAGCAAAAAACCGGTCAATAAACCGGTTCATGATGCTGAACGGTTTCCGAGTTCAAAAAATACTAGTTTAAATTTTGTGTACCAGGAGTTCATAATAGCCCGAAGTACGAAACTGGTTAAAAAGCCCGTAACAACAAAGTTTCGCCGTAAAGCTCAGCGGATTCATACACCGCTTAACTCCCAAAGAAATAGTTACCCCATTTTTTAGCGCCCACACGCATTAACTTACCCACTTCCGGTTTACCACTATTTTTATCTTGAGATTTTGACAGCGAAAATGGCTCACGTCTGTTTCTGTCGGAACGGTGTAAATTAAGCCTTGCTAAGAAGTTGGCTTTTAGTCGGGGTTTCTAGTTTTCTACAGAACATTTAAACCATGGACGAAACAATACTGAAGGACGGATGGCAGCCCATAGAGCCCCATACTAAGCGACAAAACAACCAATGTTAAGCTTACTTCCCCCTTTTCAGCCCCAAAACGGAGGGGGGTTATGAAAAATAGTGAGTCAAATCCCGGAGAAAGCTAGCGCCATCTAGACAAAATAAGACGTTAACTGCTTCATAAAAAAATAAAAAAAAAAGATTTTTGAAATTTTGCCGTAACTTTGCAATCACAAATTTTTAAATTGCTTGAAATTAAAGGTATGTTCTTATTATACTCTATATGTTTAATCATAACAATTAAAAGGCTATTCAATGTATTTTTAATTAATACAACTTCTTCTCTTTAAAATCGGCATTGATTTTATTCTAAATTTTGTCCAAGGCTTAAAGAAAATGGGCAGGAAAAAAATTTGTGTTTACAAGCTTTGCAACAGCGATTCGCGATACGCTGATATGGTTTATATGAAAGGAGTTAAATTTTTCCCATTTCAGTTTTTGAAATTTGGAACCAGCCTGAATCCGTTGAACAATGATTACTGACTTTTTTGTCACGTGCCTAATGTCGTTACCCCGGTTTTTCAGAACACTGATTCCCCCATATGCCCCCCACTCTCCGGTTTGCTACTATCTGCCGCTAGAAGGCGAATTAACAAGTATTTTTCAACTTTCTCCCGCTGCCATTCGTCCTTCAGTATTGTTTCGTCCATGTTTAAACGATCGTCAATGATGTTTTGTTGTGATATGTGCGAGTGAAAATTCCGTGGTTAAATTGAAACGGTTTGGATAAATTTATTCCCAGTATCTTTAATATAAGAATTGCAACGTGTTTCTACGTCCACCATATCGCCATTTTACTTTTTGACGGAGGTCCCAGCCAACGGAAGTTTTGGAACGAAAACTAATGATCATAGATGCCACTGCGATATACTGTAAGGTTGTATGTCCATAAACAGGCTAATCCATTCTATGCGCAACGACAGAATCTATTTGTTCGCGATTTTTACCATTAGCTCTATGGCCAGTTTCATACTTGCCCGCCGAAGGGGGGTTATTATGAACTCCTGGTGTACGTTTTGACACGTGTCAATGGCGTCTGCTTAGAAATTTCAACCTATCACTGCCCTTACGTTTTTCCCAAAAATGGCCACTGCCAATGAAATACCGTAAGTTTGAATTGGATTGACCATTGAGCGAGCTTAGGAGAGGTAGGAGGAGATTTCTTTGGCAGCTGAATTCAGACACAGACATTATAAACTCCAATATTTTAATTACCCACTTCTCTAGTTTAGCAGACGATGGGCCCTGGTCAAAGGTCATGGACCAGGTTATTTAGTAGTTTAAAAAAGTCTGCCATAAGCGAAAGACGTGACGTCATGCGAGACTGCGTAGTACGAATTTACTTTCGTCATCGCAAAAATTCGCCTCAGAAAAGAGCCATCTAACGGTTACTAAGCGCAAATTCAAAATGTCACATAAAGAAATGCTTCTGTCGTTCATTTCAAGGCCTAGTATTAGAGTTGGCAGTGCACTGTGCATCTAAAGTAACGCAATAAAAGCAAACTGAATGATTACTACGCAACCCAACCTAACCTAACCCAAACCAAACCAAACTAACCTAACCTAACCCAAACCAAACCAAACTAACCTAACCCAAACCAAACTAACCTAACATAACCTAACCCAACCCAACCCAACCTAACCTAACCTAACCTGACCCAACCCAACCTGACCCGACCTAACCTGACCCAACCTAACCTAACCTAACCTAACCCGACCTAACCTAACCTAACCCAACCCAACAAGGCTAATTTTTTCTAGGTCTTTTTTATTTCTATAGGCTAAAATTGGATCTCAACTTCCGGGCTAGGGCATAACGGGAAAAAATCTTTTGAGCGAAATATTCCTTTTGGGGATTATGGGATTGGGGAAAACGGGAACATAGGATCCGCCGACTAGGGGTAAATACTTTATAACATCCACTTGGAGATACAAAATACGGTCGATAACCCAATTACTTCCTAATTCCTGGAATCCATGCATTTGATGCGTAATTTGTTGTACACATTCGTCCATCTGATTTTGAAACTGGTCTGCTAATAGAGTCGTTTGCGTTTTACTTCGGATGTACGGAATGTGTTCAACTTCATCACCGTTGTTCAGAACTTTAGCATAGCGAACTCGAATTAAAATATCCCACTTTATCCCTTTTCTTTTTAGTAACTGTCCACTCAAATACTTAATCAAACTAAGGATAAGTGGCGTGATAAAAAGTTCGAAGTCAGATTTACAATCTTTAGGAGTATATCGAGCACTAAGAACCGCATCACCTAGGGCTAACATCTCCTCGGCACCGTCGGACAAAGCATCCTCGGCGGAGGTAGACGTTTCACCGATGATTCCTTCAGTTCTGCATAGTGTATACGAGAATGACGCCTCAGATTTCCTACACGCGCGAAACTTACCCCGCACATATCACAAGTATATTTCACCCCATCATGCTGTTCGCGAGTATGTCTTATAGAAGTGTAATTGAAATTGACGTACAAACTGAATGCCTACAATCTAATCTCGGAGCTAGAAATGTAGGCCTAAAAATAGAAGTACAAATTGAAATGGAACTTGAAGATTTTTCTTTTATTGTTTTAAAATTTCCATGTATTTGTAAAATCAAATGATGGGAGCACCAATAATTGATTGGAAGATCTCATCTAGATCTATCTGCCGCTGAAGTTCAGGTGTCTCGACGATGGATTTGGTTTTTCTTTTTTTAGGTTCAGCCAACCCTGTCACCTTAGTCCTTTTTCGGTGGTTTATATCAAAAGATGATGGGGGTGACTCGGAAGGTTGTGGTGGTGCTGGGTAAGATGGGTGGATTTACATCTTCCACCGTTAGACAAGGTGTGATTGTCGGTTCAAGCGATGTCGACCCACCGATATTCGGGCGGCAACTTCAATACCGAGGAAGTTGAGGATGTCCGCCATTTCCGTCTCCCCATCCACCGGCAAGGGGATTTTCTCCACCTTTAGAAATAAGAAAAACAAATAAATACAAATAGAAATAGTAGTAACGTATAACAGTTTCGGAAAATTAACTAACTGTAATGTACTCCTGGCTCCTTCTCAGTCCATTTTTTCGGATGTTTCCTAGATTTGCGTAGTAAGGAAGATCAACTCGTATCTGACAGGCGGGTTCGTCCAGAAAAATTCCATTATGCCATGATTGATGATATTTGCGGATGATAGTCTCGAATATTTTAAATGTTAATAATAAATTGGGGGCTATTAACCATAATGTAGCAGTGTAGATAATTCTACAGATGGTGGGCTTGTTAGACTCCATGGTTAATCCGTATTTACTTTATAATGATGCTTCCTGACGGGTCGAGTTAGAATGATACTTTCCGTAAATCTGAAACGCTATTTATACCAATTCTATCCACACCACGTAATAAAACACTCAAGTTTGAATTTAATTTTTATTTTCAAAATAAATGTCGGCACTAAATTTTTTCAACCACAAATTTAATCTGAAAGCTTTAGAAAGACAACAGTAATCTGTATTTCTATGGAAAATACAGTTCGATGGCAGAGGTTCTTTTGAAGGACCGCTTAATTTAGGGCAGCCGAGAGTCTCGGCATTTCCCACGGTGCCACCAATGGATTTCGAGAGGAAGATAGACTTTTCTAACCCTTTCGTCCAAAAGATATCAGCTTTCCCAGATAGCTCACTTAAAATGTTGGTAAAGTCCTCGAATACGTATCCTCCATCGTTCCAACTGAGAGCGCAAATATTCCGCGAAACCCAACCATTTAATCGTCGGTCCTTCAAGCTTAGTTCGCCGTATGGGAACGGTGGTTTGAAAACGAACGTACCGTTTTCACCCGTTTCGACTATATAGTACGCTAATTCTTTTATTACATACTCGTTATTAGCTCGAAAAAAACTAGCCTCTAGGACGCATCTCTTCCCAGGCGAAATCACCATCTTGAATCGTTCAATATCGTTGGTACAATGAATACGACTTGAAACTCAGCCCTTTTATACCAGCGTTTTTGTTCACTTAAGTAATTAAGAGTAAGCTTAATCTTTCGAGGGGATAATTTACCCTATTTTGTAACCCATGACGATGAAATCTTTACTTTCCATAATGAAAATGAGGTATTGAAAATCTCGGAGAAACTGTGCGATCGAGATGAACTGAATAACCGTATTCTCTCTCGTCAATAGCAATGAGAAAGCTGGGTATAAAGGAAAATAAGCCTGAACACCACATATTAATCTATAGAATACTTCAAAATTGAATCGTCCGTCGAGTGTAGCCGCGTTAAACAGAAACCTCTCCCGGCCTATCTTAAGCATAACCACTTTGACGGGAAGATATAAACGGCTTCTTCAGGCGAATGACGAAAAATCATCGAAAATTTGTGTGTTTTATTAAGTGGATATAAAGAGTATAAATAAGTTCTCTCATCATTACTCTATTAACGCGTTAACTATTTGTCAAGGCGCGCTTGTGGGTTTTTAACGTCTAGTAAACAGTTTTAATTTCTAAAATGAATACCCTAAAAGTAGTTAAACTTTCACCCGAAGCTTATATTCCTACAAGGGGATCGATTAATTCTGCTGGGCTAGATCTTTACAGCGCGCATAATGTCGTTATTCCTCCAATTTCAACGGGGATGATCGAAACAGACCTCCGAATATGTGTTCCTGAAAATTGTTATGGTCGCATTGGTATGTACATGCACTATTTCGTATTTGTATGATTATATATTTATAAATAAAACTTTTCCAGCCGGGAGATCGGGACCAGCCTTAAAAAAGTCTATTTCGGTTGGAGGCGGAGTTATAGAACGTGATTTGACCGGCAATGTAGCAGTTATATTATTCAACCATTCAAATGTAATGTTCACTGTCGAGAGAGGAGATAGGATAGCTCAGCTAATTTGCGAGCTCATAGTAAAACCTGACGTAGAGGTTTGCCAAGTATGCTTACTACAATTTCTTATATATGTATGAAATCGACTTACCGTTTTGGCTTACTTTAGACGCTCGAAAAGACGGTTAGAGGGGCTGACGGCTTTGGTTCATCAGGAAAATAAAAATGTGGAATATGTTTTATTGGAATTTGGAATAAAGATTTATTTTCATTCTATCTTGATTTTCTATTAAAAACAACTATAATATTTTAATCTTATTTTAATCTTGTTTACTTAGATTAACAATGTAAACCAAACTTGAAGAATACCTTCGCTAATATTTCCGGTAAAATAACTCATACCAGCTAAGCCTGAAACCGCATGTTAATGTATAGAATACCTCAAAATTGAATCGACCGTCGAGTGTAGCCGCGTTAAAGAGAAACACCTCCCGTTCTATTTCTTAAGCCTAATCATGGGGACACTAAACGAGCCATCGACGGCACGGTCCATCTAATGAAAGTCTATACCTAACACGTTAATCTATAGTACCTCAAAATTGAATCGTCCGTCGAGTGTAGCCGCGATAATGTGAAACCTCTCCCGTCCTATCTTAAGCATAATCCCTTTGACGGGAAGAACTAAACGGCTTCTTCCGGCGAATGACGAACAATCAACGGCATAGATTATCCGGTAAAAACCGTCGAGGTGAAAACCCCATAGGATTAACATGGGACTTTTCACCATGTTTTGTAGAAGCCCCACTTTACCATTACTTCAGTGGAATAATTTCATTGGCTGAGACACCGGCGTAACGCCGAACACGACCGAAAAAATAGAACACAACTTACGCCCGACCGAACGGAAACTCTGTCGGTCGAACCCCTTTCTGCCGGGTTTCCGTCGTCTTTTCCGTGGAGTGAGAATCTAGCTTCATAAAAGCGGGCCTATTCGAAAAAATGCTCCATTTCTTTAGGTCCTTGAACAATAACGCTATATTTATTAAGGATTTTGAAGAATAAGCATCTTCCTTTTCCAAAATATTGCTTGTTTTATAGATCAGATTAGGGTTAGGAAAAGCATATGTTAGTTTTGCTTAGGCGTCTTTGAGACCTACGGTTCCTAAATTAAGCATTTGACCTCGTGATAATAAGCGTATGCATATATCCATAGCCTATAAATGCTAAAAATTGAAAAACCATTTCAATGATAACAAGTTGGAAAAACCAAAATATTACCTCTCCGAGTCAAGAGTTCTACTACTACAAACTTATTTACCTTGATATGGAATTATTTCTCTTTTTTTGAAGAAAAAATTTACCAATTATTGAAGCAGTATTCCAAGCATTGCGAATATACAGTAAAGCAGACGACATTTTACATCATGCACTCTAACGCAGTTTTCCATGTTCCCTGTGTAGATAAAATATTCACACTAAATTGCCACATTAATTGTCGGGCTATTTTCACCTGTACTAACATTACCAAAATTGAATTAAATATTCCTTAACAATTATTTATTACTGAGTTTGGGAAAGAATACTTTAAAACATATAGGGTAGTAATTAGGTAATCAGCTTAGTAGCCCTACTAAATCCTAATAGCTAAACACATTCATGGAGAAATAATGAGCAATATTAAAAATGTGTAAACAAATATATGTTCTCCCATCGCCTTCGTTGGTCTATGGCATTTTTAGTGCATGGTCTTTGTTAGCCCCTCCTGGTCAGAACAAAAATGTGCCCTGAAATAGCTTCAAAAGACTTGATTCACTTCTATATGAACCTTAATTTGCTCTTAAAATTATAAGTAACAAGCCTATTTTTCTAGCTTGTGAAGGAAATGAACAGGCTTCACAATATTAGACCATCAGCGGAAAAGCTTATGGTTCACCACTTCAAACCCTTGGCCCATAAAATTATACAAATATCTCCAAGGTGCAAGGAAAAAAATGTAAAAATATTACTCAAGGTACTAGAAGAGAGTAGAGGTGTTTTGGCGGCTGATGTATTTAAAGGTAACCTTTTCGTAATTTATACACGATTTAACTTGGAGGGTGCTCTACATATTCTTTCTTCAAAATTAGTTTTGGCTTTACACCACATAATATTGAATACACTCTTTTTAAGTGTCTATACCATAGTACTCCTATTTAGTTTGAACGATACCAATGATAAGGGTTTCTTAAAAATGGTTGAACGGAACATATGAATAATAGAACTGCGATACTAATAATATTTGTTTCAGAACGAGAGCTTGATGCAGCTTTGCTGCTTCTTCCCTGCATATTTAACGAAAGTTTAGTATCATGGATTGCATTTAAAGTTAGTAAATGTTAATAATTTTTCAGTGCAGATGTTACACAAATTATGAAATTTGAACCATTGATTTTTTTTGAATAATTCATGCACCTAATATATAATAGAAAGAAATTAAATTTCATTTTTTCCGGAAGCAGTTGTAAATACTCCGACCATTGTATTTTCTGAAGAGCAAGCAGAGGCCATTTTTATTTCAACATATGAAGTGAGAGTCAATGGAATCACATATGAAGTGGGAAGTTTAAAAATGGCAGTCACGTCATTATTTTGAGCCTATTACGCAATGCAATTGCTATTCCCTAAATCTTTAAAAAAACAATGGAATACTTAGAAAAATTGTATTTCGCATTGAAAACAAGGAAGTGACTGCTCCAGTTTTGAACGTGTACAATAACTTAAAAGGGTAATTTTGATCGTAATAAAGGAAATTTGTTAAGAAAATCTACTCTTATGCCTATACTATCCTATTATTTGCTATTAGAATAAAACTCGTTTGAATGCCAATCCAATACTATTTAAATCCCGAAACACTATCATTTGAATGCTAATCCGATCATATTTAAACCAATAAGAACTCTCGTTTGCATGTTAATCCAAGCCTACTTTAACACAGAACAAGTCGCTTATGAACGCCAAAATGGTTTTCGTTAGGCCTAGTTTGAATGTTAATCCAATCTTATTATAACGCAAAAACGGTTTAGTTTTAACGCCGAAATCGTTCTCGTTTGAACGCAAACAACGCTCTCATTTGAATGTTAATTCAATCCCGTTATAACGCAAAAGCGATAAAATATGAATATTGAAGTCGATCTCGTTTAAACGCCAAAATAGCTTACGTTTGAACGCTAAAAAAGCTCTCGTTTGAACGTTAATCGAATCCCATTAGAGCGCATAAACGGTAAGGTTTGAATATTGAAATCGTTCTCGTTTGAACGCCAAAATCGCCCACGTTTGAACGCTAAAAACGCTCTCGTTTGACTGTTAATCCAATCCTATTATAACGCAAAAACGGTAAGGTATGAATATTGAAATCGTTCTAGTTTGAACGTCAAAATCGTTCTCGCATGAACGTCAAAATCGTTCTCGCATGAACGTCAAAATCGTTCTCGCATGAACGTCAAAATCGTTCTCGCATGAACGTCAAAATCGTTCTCGCACGAACGTCAAAATCGTTCTCGCACGAACGTCAAAATCGTTCTCGCACGAACGTCAAAATCGTTCTCGCACGAACGTCAAAATCGTTCTCGCACGAACGTCAAAATCGTTCTCGCACGAACGTCAAAATCGTTCTCGCACGAACGTCAAAATCGTTCTCGCACGAACGTCAAAATCGTTCTCGCACGAACGTCAAAATCGCTCTCGTTTGAACGCCAAAACGCTCTCGTTTGAACGCCAAAACGCTCTCGTTTCAACGCAAATGCAATCATATTTGAAAGGCAAAATGACCTCATCTGAATGCGTCATTAGCGTGAAATTTTGAATATCAATGTTAGTATTCAAATATGAACGTTTCGTAAACGTGTACAATTGAATACCACTTTATGCGTTGATATTTAATTGCTAATGCGTACCACCACAGTGGCAAGGTATTGAACGTTGAAACATTCAATTTGGAATGCTCTTTTCTTACTGTGCAGATTATGTTCAAATAACATTGAGAAGCCTCGGTATAAATTGCAGGTGTGAATTAGAATTATCCTTTAAAGGACTAGACCAAGTAGATCTCTCTATCCTCTTTGACCAACTAGCCGAACTGCTTTACGACGACGAAATTGAACACTTTTTTCAAGTATATGATTTTTCATATAGTGAGAATTCCTGAAGGATACGGTCGATCTAATCGTCAACTTAAACCCTTCCATATTTTCTTTAAAGATAGGCGAGGATTACGTCGGATTACGAGTACCGATAATCTGTGCCGTGTAGCTATTTCTCATAGTGACTACATGAACAACAAAAACAACGAAGATGTCAAAACCCATTACGAATCCATAACCAGAATAGGTCCTCACAACAAAATGCAAAAAACAGCCTCTTTAGAGCTATGTCGTAAGGCATCTCGAAGTTGGGGACGCAAGCTAGATGGAGTGTTTTCTCTTTCCCCCCTTGCTTTGGCTTCCCGCTCGCGTTCTTAACTTTACACACGCTAGCTTGGGTCCTCATCAATGCGATGTATCACACCTCCTCGGTGGTGAGAGCTGGTAACCACTACGTTGTGTGGGCTAAGCGGATACGCGTCCTTCCCAAGCCAAGGTGTTGAGGTATCGTGCCGAGGGCTGCGTGGTACTGGGGAAGTAAAACTACGGTATCGCTAACGATCCCCTCGGGGCACCAGGCGACACCCCGTTGTATCTAGCCTTCCACCCGGGTGGGGGACTACCGGGTGGTGACCTCCTACTTACCCCCTTACTCGTGGGATTCTTATGGATTCTAAACATTTACCTAAAACTAAATCAAACAAACCTACGGTGCAGGGGTCTGCTCAGGGCAGAACCCTCACTGATACCACTTTACAAGGGCTTGTATCCAGCGATACTCGTGCCGATTCATCGGTGCGTGTGTCTGGCAAGCCCTCGAAACGTACCATGCGTCGTCGTCTCAAACGACAGATTGCTCGGCAAAAGGTCAAATCGGGGTCTGAAACGGTCTCCACCCCCGCTGGGGGGTGCGGCGGCTCGTGACAATCCAATGAAGAGGCCCAGAGCGGAGGATTCGACTCCCTCACCCAGTATCTCGCAGGTGGCGTCGAAAAAGGCTAAGTCCTATAGTGACGCCGCCAGCTCAGAAAAGATGGCCATTGTCAAAAAAGGCTATCGGACGGCGGTCATCACGGAGGAAGACGTGGGCCCAATTCAGAAGGCGATTCTAGGGGCGCTGGATGGGATACCTTCTGGGAGCCCTCTACCGCGCCTTGCGAACTTTAGCCTGACGACCGGGGCCCTAGTATACTCCTGTGAGGATTCGTTCACTGGGCAATGGTTGAAGGACAACTTAGCCTACTCGGTGGTGGGGGATGCGGTGCTCTCAGTAATGAGAGCTAGCGAACTCCCTAAGCCGTTTAAGGTAATGTTTCGCACCAAGGACCAGATCACCAAAGAGCCGGCGGTGCTGTTTCGGCGCCTAAAGACCCTTAATGCAGGTTTTGCCACTGAACGTTGGAAATGTATCCGGACGTACGTGGACAGGGCCGTGCGGTACTGGGTACTGCTCATTGATGGCTCCTCATTGGAAGCCATTAAGAAAGCTGGTTTCGTGGGCTTTACTGGAGTGGACAAGGGTTCCTTCAAACTCCTTCTGAACACGGAAACCACCAAAACCACTGTAGCCGAGTCTACGGCAGAGGGTGGGACTAGCGAGATGGGAGATCTCGCTGTGGAGCTCGCTGGTGTCGCTCCAGGTACAGAGGGGGAAGGGGTGGCTCACTCGGAAGCTTGTTCTTCCATGGATGAGTCAACCCTACTGGAAGAATCGGATGGGACCCTTCGGGATCCAGCCGATGTGCGTTCTAGTGGTCCTGGTGAGGGGGAGGATCTAGGGTCTGGGAACTTGCCTGTCGGGGGGAGTTGCCACTAGCCCTCTCGGGACCGATGAGGTGTAGCTAGGTCCCTTCTGAACCCCTCTCTTAAGGACCATGGGGACGCTACGTGCAATTCAAATCAATCTGCACCATAGTAAGGCCGCCTCTGCGGTACTCTGCAGGAGGTTCGCTATAGAGGGTCTTGATCTGGCCCTCATACAAGAACCGTGGATTTGCCATGGCAAAATCCTCGGTCTTGACGCGGCGGGGTCACTATTTTATGACCAAACTGCTGCTAGACCTAGGGCGTGTATTCTGGTTCGGAGGGATCTTTGCTGTATCTCTCTACCGCTGTACACGTCCCAGGACACGGCGGCCGTGAAGCTAGTCCTGGCCACTGGGCATGCCAAGTTGACTATCACGGCTGCCTCTGCATACTTTGCCCACGACGCGGACTCTCTCCCGACAATTGAGGTGATCAATTTGGTCGATCAATGTGAAAAGAGAGGGTACAAACTAGTCATTGGCTGCGACGCCAATGCTCATCTAACACACGTGGGGCAGTTCTGACTGCAACAGGAGAGGTGATGATTTACTAGAATATTTAGTTGGTTGTAAACTCCATATTCTTAATCAAAACAATGAACCTACTTTTGTTACTTCTAATAGAAGGGAGGTCATTGACCTCACGCTAGCCACGGAAAACCTCGTGTCTTCCGTGTCTAACTGGCATGTGTCTGATGAACCGTCTCTGTCGGATCATAGGCACATCTGCTTTACTGTCGCGACTACCTCTGTCCCGGCGGGGACGGAGATACGCAATCCAAAACGGACCAATTGGGCCGGCTATAGGGAAGACCTAATCCTACGCTACGGAGGGGGTCACACTCCTAAACTTACTTCACCTAAGGATCTTGATAAGGCTGCTGGTGACTTACAGTGCTCCATTATGGAGTCATTCCACCGGAACTGCCCACTTAAGACCATTAACAGCTCGAGGCTTGTCCCTTGGTGGAACGCGGATCTCAGCCGGCTTCGTAAATGCACGCGCAGGCTCTTTAACAAAGCCAAGCGCAGGGGTGACTGGGCTGGATACAGGCAGTCCCTAAACACCTACAACAGGGCCATTAGAGCCGCTAAGAAGGACTCCTGGCGGACCTTCTGTGAGCAAGTCTCCAATGTCCCTGCCACGGCTAGGGTCATGAAGATCCTAGCGCACGACAACACACATCGGCTTAATACTATTAAGCTGCAGGAGGGTGTGTACACTAAGTCTGGGGCTGAGACTCTCAAGCACATGCTGGAGGTCCATTTTCCTACCTCTACTTTAATCAATCCAACAAACCCGACTCTCTCTACCCTGTCCTGCACAGGGCTAAGAGGGAAGACTGGCTTGTAGCCAGACAGGTTGTCACGATTCCCAAGCTTCGGTGGGCTGTCAACTGTTTTGAGCCCTACAAGTCTCCGGGACCCGATGGGGTCTTCCCTCTGCTTTTGCAGGAGGGCTTAGACCACATCGCCTCTCCGCTTTGCAAGATCTACAGACTCTGCATTGCTCTCGGTCACATACCTCGTGACTGGAAACGCTCTAGGGTCATCTTTATTCCCAAGCCCGGGAAGGCTTCCTATCTCGAGGCGAAGGCATTTAGGCCTGACCTCCTTCTTCCTCAAAATTCTGGAGAAGCTGGTGGACAGGTACATTAGAGACGAGGTACTTTCGGTAACTCCTCTCTCTTCTTCACAATTTGCCTACCAAAAAGGCAAATCCACTGAGACGGCCCTTCACGGCCTTACGAATTGCCTGGATAGGGCATTCGAGTTTCAGGAAATTTCACTGGCGGTCTTCCTCGATATTGAGGGGGCCTTTGACAAGGTCTCTAGCTCGGTTATTACTGAAGCTGTCAAGAGATTTGGCATCAGCGACACTCTTGGCCGCTGGATCAAGTCCATGCTTACCGACGCGAGGTGTCGGCGTCCCTCCTTGGGGACTCTCTAGGGGTGACTACCAGCAGGGGCTGCCCTCAGGGTGGAGTGCTCTCCCCCCTGTTGTGGTGCCTGGTGGTGGACGAACTCTTGGGGAGGCTCGGGGGTGCTGGGGGCTGTAGCTGCTTCGGGTATGCGGACGATGTAGCGATAGTCTTTACCGGGAAGTTCCCGGATACTGTTACCGCGCTTATGAGATCTGCTCTCTCTAGCGTGGAGCAATGGTGTCAGGCGGTTAACCTCACCGTTAATCCTGATAAAACTGTCCTTGTTCCTTTTACGAGGAAGAATACTAAGGATCTGTTCAATGATATCTCTTTCTTTGGCCAGGTTCTGACAAAGTCCTCCGAGGTGTAATACCTGGGGGTGACCTTTGATTGCAGACTCACATGGAAGCCGCATCTTGATCGGTGTATTAAGAAGGCCAAGATGCTCTTCTGGAGGACCAGGAGCTCTGTCGGCCAGACTTGGGGCCTCAACCCCAAGGCTGTACACTGGCTCTATACTGGGATCATCAGACCCATACTATCTTACGGGGCACTTGTCTGGTGGACAAGGGTTCGGCTTAAGACGGTGCAGGCTGCCCTGCGCAAGCTTCAAAGGCTTGCCTGCATTGGTGTTACGGGTGCCATGAGATTGACCCCAACTGCTTCCCTGGAGGTGCTCCTTGACATGCTTCCTCTTCATCTCTTCATTGAGGAGGAGGCTGTCATGGGAGCCTACAGGCTCAACATTAGTGGCTGCTGGGTTCCAAGACTTTGGGATTACAGCCATACGAAGCTCTTTCGGGAGTACGCCGCACTTGAGCCGTCGCTTACGATGTGCTCTGACAAAACCGTTACCAGTTTTGATTTCACTAAGCCTTTCAGCATCCACTTTCCCAGTCGGGCAGAGTGGACTAACCTGCTGCCTCTTGGCACTGGGGTCGAAACTATTTGGTTCACCGATGGTTCCAAGACTGATTCCGGCGCTGGCGCCGGCTATTACTGCCAAACCACAAGGGTCGGCTTTTCTGCTTGCCTGGGTACCTTCGCTAGTGTGTTCCAGGCGGAAATTGCCGCGATCTGTTATTGCGCAGATTACTGCATTAACAAAGGGTATACCGGACGGACTGTGAGAATTTATTCTGACAGTCAAGCCGCCCTGAACGCGCTGAACCAGTGTCAGACTACCTCTCAACTGGTGCGCAGCTGCCTTGATCTGCTAGCGCGACTGGCATCCTGCAACAGGGTTCTGTTGTACTGGGTGCCAGGGCATAGCGGATATCATGGCAATGAGCAAGCCGATAGATTTGCGAAAAGGGGTGCGGAGGCCAAGGTCTTGGGACCCTACAGGCACGTCAAACGGTGTCTGCATGACAGGTTGACTGTCATACAAAACCAGCTCTGGCATAACATGGAGGGCCAGAGACAGACTAAACTTTTTGTCAATGGTCTCGTGCCAGAGACCTAATTTCGCTCAGCAGATGGGATATTAGGCTGGCCACCGGTCTTTTGACCGGGCACTGTCGGCTTAATAGGCACCTCCATCTGATGGGTTTTGCCGACGACCCTCTCTGTAGGTCGTGTCAGGAGAAGGAAGAAACATCCGCTCACGTACTTTGCGAGTGCGACTGCTTCGCCTCGCTTAGACTAGAATATTTTGATTCAAATACTTTGGAACCCTCGAGGGTCTCCTCTATTACGGTGGAGCGAATTCTTCGCTACGCTGCAGCTACGGGCCTACTCAAGGCCTGAATATGAGGATGCACAATATGCCTTTGGCATCGGTGCTAGGGCGCGTACCCTCCTCAACAACAATAATAATAATAGTAAGGCAGGAGTCGCCCTAGACGAATGCGGGACCCCCAACTCATTTCAGAAATTGAAACTATATTTATCGGCTTACTCCATCTTTGTATATAAATTGAAAATAGGGTACCCATTTAATATTAGGCGAAAAGACCCTAGTGATACCAGACCACGCCTCTTTCTACTTAACGAAAATTATCACTACAACGTTATTACCAATTTAAAGCCTCTTTTTAGTCACGAGTACTTTTGCGAGAAGTGTCTCACTGGCGTATTCAATCTCATAAATGCAACGACTTTTGTTTCAAATGTATGCGTCCAACAGTTTGTCACGGTAGCGAAAAAACATGTGGGTCATTTTTGCGAAAATTCTGGGGTGACGACTGTTATAACAGTCACTTGGTTCCAACTGGTAACAAAAAACATCTTTGTGAGAGGCTCTACCTTTGTAAAAACTGTTTTAAAACAATTGATTTCGGAAACCGCAAGACTAAACATACTTGTGGGGAAATGTACTGTCAAGTTTACGGGAAGCATCAACCCAGCGACCATTTATGGTACATTCAAGTGATTAAGGATAAAAACCCCAGTGTTATCCCTTCGAAAAAACCTCGTCGTAATATTCCGGAACTAATGTATGTATTCTTTGATGTGGAATGCATACAGACAAAAGTATGCCAGGAAAAGTTGGGGGCGTATGAACATCAAGCCATCTTATGCGTCAGAATCTGTTTGCGAAGATTGTATAGAAGAAATATCCCTAGATTTTAATTGTATCAAGTGCAACCAGTTTGGACCTGGAAAACAACGTTTCTCAAGCGGAAAACCTATAGCTTTATTCATGGACTATTTAGTCAGTTTATACGACGTGAAAAAAGTTATTGTATTATCCCATTTTGGGAGCAACTATGACAATCAATTATTAATTAGGGAAATTATCACAATCGGGACGAGAAATTTGTCCCCGAAACTCTGAAAATTAACGGTACGCGCATTTTAGAGATGAAGCTCTCTAATCTATTATTCCTCGATTCGTACAATTTTATCCCTGTAGCTTTATCTAAGTTTCTTGCGACATTTGGTTTACCTAATGCCGCCAAGGGGTACTTTCCCCATTTTCGTTTCAACGTAGTCGAACACGAGTTCGATATAGACTGACAGGAAGAGACAAACTACGTGTTAGAAAATACTTTACCCCCCCCCCACAGAGGCTTACGGGTGCCAGTATTTCACTAGGAAAAACTTGGACGCCTTTATGAAGTGGCACACTTCAGAAGTCTGTAAGGGTAAAGGCTTTAACTTTTTAAACGAGCTTTATTATTATTGCGAAAACGACACTCTACTCTTATTTTTAGGGTGTTTAACCTTTTGGTCACTCCTACTTAAAGTTACCAGCGTAGACCCTTTTAATTGCGGCTCTGTTACCCTCCCAGGGGTCTGTTCCTATGTGTATCGAAAACATTATCTCAAATCGAACAGTATTAGCATCATCCCAACAAACTATTACAGACTTGGTGAGAACCAGTCTTTAGGCGCCATTGAATGGCTTGAATGGACTTCGCATGACAGAAATATCATCATCCAATCCTCTTTTAGGGGCAAAGAGGTTAAAATCCAAACCCTAAAAGGTAGACGGTTATTGTTCAATCAACAAAAGAAGTGTTCGAATATATGGAATGCTATTATCAAGGATGCAAAATACACTTTCCCACCAATAGAAACAAGATGTTACATGGTGACCCTACTGAAAAGTTAAACACAAGATACACAAAAACTGAGAAGAAAATTAACAAACTAGAAGCCCTCGGATATACAGTCAATGTCAAATGGGAATGTGAATGGCAGCAGAATACAAGTTGGTAAAACCAAAATATTACCTCTCCGTGTCGAGAAGATTATATAAACTTAAGTATCCAATGAAAACGTCGACCTTTTTGCCCTCATCCTTTCCCGCGCTTTGCGCTTCCGCATCCTTAATCTCAACATTATCTTCCTCCATTTTACATACAAAAATCAAATACTCACAAAAAGAAGCGGCAAAAACTTGCTGGCTCTTTACAACCACTTAACTTCCAAACACAAATATTTACTGGTAGATAAATTGACAACCCACAAGCAAAGAAAAATTCTCAAGAATGGCTTCCGCAAATTTAAAAGGTCTATTTTCAACTAGGTGGGCGTATCTGATTAGATTTAAAATATATATTTTTGAAATTTTTGGTCTGACTGTTATCTACACCTAGATGGTTTTCAGTCAAACAAACAAGGAGCATAAACACAAAAGTGGAAGCTTCAGTCTTATTTAAAACATGTAAAACAATTATCATCTCTGCAAATAGCTTTCACATTTCTTTTTTACCAATGCCTAACCGTTTCGATTTTTCTAAAGCAATCTTAGCACCAAAAAATATTTTTTGATACAAAATAAATGTTTTATATTCTTATTAAGAATAAAACAAGAGGATAAAAAAGGTCTGTCCTCTCGTAATTTTTTAAGTTTTTGTCATGATTACTCAACAACAGTAACAAGGAGTATAAACCCATTAGTGGAAGCAGTATTTTTTTTCCGAAACAATCTCGCTTATGTTTATTCTCTCTAGACTTCGCTAATAACGTATTACTCTTACGTAAAATATTAATAGACAGGCAAGGATTCATACCATTAAAGAAGGAGCACAATATTATCCATATTTTCATTTCATATACAGAGAAAAGAAGTTGTTATGTTTCTGAGAGGAGCTTCCCATTTTTGTTGTTGTTTTGAAAAATATATCGCAATGCACGGGCCTTGATAGATATAGGAGGCAATGAATGAAATATATCGCATGCACGGGCCTTGGTAGATATAGGAGGCAATGATAATCTCTCTCTTTGCACGAGAGGTTTATCTTTAATATTTAAATAAATATAATTATTTTTAATTATTTTAATCTTCAAAAAATAACATTAATAATAGTCAAATCGTTTAAAATAAAGTTATACCTATTATCTTCTCAAACTTTGCTAATATTGACATTTAAATTGAAACGTACCCCTCTTACCCGATTCTTTTAAAATTTTGGTATATATATGAAAATCGTTTCCCTTGTAATAGTAAGGAAAAAGCGCAATTGCGAAAACCTTTGGTGGCCGATCCCACCTTAGGGAGGCTAGACGTTTCTCGTAACCCTAGCTGATCGCCGCGTATATCCTAAAACCAAACGATGATAATGGAGTAGAAGCCAATGATACAGATTGGTGTCTATGTGGAATAGACGGAAGACCAGTGGATGGTGGTGTTAGAAGCCAGTGTAAGTGCAGACTGGTGTCAATGTGGGATTGACAAAGAACAGAAGATGGTGGTGATTAGAAGCCAGTTTGTACAGCCTGGTGTCAAAGTGGAATGGACGGAGACCAGAAGATGGTGGTGATTAGAAGCCAGTATGTACAGACTGGTGTCCATGTGGGATGGACGAAGACCAAAAGATGGTGGTGATTTGAAGCCAGTAAGTACAGACTAGTGTCCGTGTGGGATGGACAAAGACCGGAAGATGGTGGTCTGAGAACTCAAGTAGAGGAGCCATTTCCGTGACTGTGAAAGCAGGTCGGAAATGGCGATAACGTTTGCTCCGATACGCAAACTGCGTGTTGTGGGTGTAACAACGGACAGACAGACACGGCCGTTACAGAACCTCTCCTGGACTACGTCACACGGAGAGGTAAAATAAATAACCCCGAAATTAATGAATTTTTAAAACGGAACGACATCCGCGTTAAAACATCCAAAAGGTTAAACCCTCGCGACGCTTTCTTCGGGGGACACTGCTGTGCTAACAAGCTATACCATAAAACAACGGGGACAGAGAAAATGCACTACGTGAATTACACAAGCTTGTACCCTTTCGTCAACAAAACGAAAAAATTCCCATTGGTCATCCTCAAATTATTCTGGAAAATTTTCCCGACATCTTCTCTTTTGACGGGCTTCTCAAATGCGATGTACTTCCGTCTCAAAATCTAATACATCCAGTTTTGCCAGCTCGTATAAACGGTAAGCTCACCTTTCCTCTCTGTTACACCTGTTGTAAAACTCAATTTCAAGGTGACTGCACACACACACCTGATCAAAGAGAACTGCGGGGTACCTGGGTAACAGATGAACTAAGATACGCCGTAGAACGAGGGTACAAAATCACGCGGATGTATGAAGCCTGGGCATACAAAATAACCCAATACGTTCCCGAGACCAAACAAGGTGGTCTTTTTAAAGACTATGTAATCGCATTCCTCCAGTGTAAAACGCTGGCTAGCGGCTTCCCTGCTGAATGCGTCACCCAGGAGGATAAAGAAAACTACGTCAAAAATTACAAAGAAGTCGAGGGGATCGATTTAGACATCGATAAAATTGAGGAGATCGATTTAGACATCGATAAAATTGAAAAGAATGAGGGGTTGAGATGCCTAAGTAAGCTCATGTTGAACTCTTTTTGGGGGAAGTTCGGACAAAACACCAGACACGCCTCAACAGATATAATAAAAGACGCAAAAACCCTATATGAACTACTTCTTAACCCGGACAAAGAGGTCAAAAGTCTCTTGACTTTAAACGACAATACCATCTTAGTCAAATCAGAAGATATTGCAGAAAACGAGATAGCTCACAAGCATACAAACGTAGTTATAGCGTGCTATGGTACCCGGTCATATTGGCGAAAACCACGTTGGCGAATTTTTTTATTTCCTCTTTGGCGAATTTTTTTGAACGAAAAATCCATATTGGCGAATTAGTTTTTTAGGGTAATCTACGTTGGCGAATTCTATGAAGACATTTTTACATTGATTATATATAAGGCACAATGAAAATTACTTCGTCACTTTCGTTATGGATAGTTGTCAGAACTACACTAAATATTTAAGTTGGTCCAAAGGAAAAGAACGTATAAACTAGCTCATCATGGATATACATATTCTAAACGGAAAACAATCGGAGATACGGAATATTATTGCTGTGATATGCGCAAAATCTGCAATGCGTCTATTATTTCACGCCTAGGAATCTGGTCAAATGGACGAGGGAACGCTTGGGTTGAAGGTCAACATGCATCACACGAACCAAACAACTCTAAAAACTTGGCAGAAGTCGCTGTCGCTAAGGCAAGGGAAATGGCTACTCGTGATCCGGTAGCCTCAGTGTCATCCATTATGAACACTACCGTTGCAGAAATGTCATTGGAAGTTCAAAAGTATTTACCCCAAGATGACGTCATGAAACGCCGTATTAATCGTTCTCGAAGATCTGCCTACTATTTCCCTGATCCGAAGTTACTAGTGGACTTGCATTTACCTGAATGCTGTCAATTAACCAACCGAGGTGATATATTCGTTACTCATGAATCACAGGATCACAGGAGAGTGCTAATTCTTTCTACCGAGGAAAATATTAAGGTATTTAATTAAATTCAGATAAAAATCATTCTATTTATCGATGAAAATATTAACGTATTTAATTAAAGTTCATTATGCATTATTTGTTTATGCAGGACCTTAATGAATGTAAAACGTGGATACTCGATGGCACATTTAAGTCTTGCCCAAAGATTTATTCAAAAACTGGACAGCTCTACACTGTACATGGGTTATTTTGGACGTAGACCAAGAAGGACGAACTAGAGCTCAGACATTTCCATTTATCTATGCGTTACTTCCAAATAAGAACAAGAGCACGTATCAATATCTATTCGAGGAGTTGCAAAACCTCACAGTCAGCCCTGAATTCATAATAATGGATTTCGAGAAAACAGCTGTGGATTCAGTGCAGTTAGCGTACCCTGACAGCAAGGTTCGGGGGTGCTTTTTTCATTTAAACCAAAGTGCATGGAGAAAAGCCCAAGAACTTGGGTTTCAATCCCGTTACCAAACTGACAAAGAATTTGCTAGATGCATAAAATTATTTACATGTTTAGCTTTTGTGCCTGTGGAGCAAGTGGTAGATCGTTTTCAGCAGGCATTGCAAATAATACCTAACGAACTAATGGGTTTTGCGGCGTACTTAGAAGATACATATATAGGAACTAGGTGCCGTGGGCCGTTATTTCCTATTTCATTTTGGAATGTACACGAACGTGTTAAAGGCAATATTCCGCGGTCCTCTAATCACATCGAAGGGTGGCATAACCGTTTTGCCTCACAATTGGGAATGCGCAGACCTCCTTTATGGCGTTTTCTTCTGGCTGTACGTCGTGAGCAACAGAGAACCGAAAACTCAGTTTCCAAAAGAAATCAAGCAGGTGGATATCCGAAACTCCAACAAAAAAATATCGAAGACTGAACGCTAAAATCACAGTCATTTGTACGGTATACCGGAGAAAATCCAATTTCAATGGTTTTAAAAAATGGATTTCCCGTTAAACGCACATTGTTCCAGATCAGAAATAATTTGGACAATAATTTCAACTATTTAAAAAACATCGCTAATATGTTTTTAATAAATTACAACTATTTAAAAAAACATCGCCAAAATGCTTTTTAATAAATTTTGTTATTCGCCAAAATGGTTTTCGTTATTTTTCTTATGTAAAAGTTGGCGAATTTAAATATTCGCCAACGTGGTTTTCGCCAATATGACCCCAAATCCGTGCTATACTACGACTATGGCACGCCTTCATCTTTTAAAACATCTCGAGATGGTGGGAGACTTATGTTTTTATATGGATACCGATAGTCTTATCTACCTCTCGCCAGATGGAGCCTCTTACTCCCCACAGGAGATTATCTTGGTGAGTTAAAGAATGAGTTAGAGCAATACGGCAAAGACGTCTATATTTGTGAGTTTGGAAGCGCTGGTGTGAAAAATTTTTCGATGAATATTTACGACCCCGCAACAGAAAAAATCACTAACATAATTAAAGTTAAAGGTTTTTATTTAAATTCGTCAACAGAAAACCACGTCAATTTCGATATTATGAAAACGTTGTTAGGCGTAAACAACAACGACAAACCAGAAATGAACTCTGTACATGTACCGATTGGGCCCCAAATTAGACGTTTACCTAATCACACTTTAATTACTATTGATCAAACTAAAACATATCAAGTAGTCGTTGACAAAGTCAGAGTTTTCCCCGATTACACTAATACACCTTATGGTTATCTCAAGTAAATTTTTATTTGTAAAGTTGTATATAATTGTATAGTTTTTAAACATTTAATTAACTGGGGTTTTGTCTGCAGACTTTTTTTTATTAATATCAAATTAATCTTCGTTATTCTATTTAATATCATTGTTATTGCGAAATAAATGTTCTTAACTTTATATTATGGTCTTTATATATTTATTCTTAATTTATAAGCTTACAAAATCAATCGATCAAATATTGACAGGTAAAGTGAGGAGATCGAAAAAACCCGACTCCTCCCCCTCGAGTGGCCGCCATCTTGAATTACCGTATACTGGCTGCATACTCTCTCTAATGTTATTTCGGAATTAAATAAATGTAAACAGTAATTTTGCAAAAGGCATAAAATTATTTGGAAAGTCAAAGATTACAAACAACAATATTTTGGAAAGACGTAACATTTTTACATTATTTCCAAAGTATTACTAACCTAACCTATCCTGACACAACCCAACCCAACATAAATAAAATTTAAATATTATCAAATTGAACGGCAATATTGAATGACAGCATAAGCATATCAAACCACCCGTAAGCGTGAATCGGAGGGAATTTAGCCACAGGCATTGTCTGGGTAAAACTCGCGACTCGAGTCTTCCTGGTGGCACGAAGGGGAAACTATTTTCAAATCGCGCAAGGGATGCTACCGGAAGCTAGGACATAAATACATGGATTAGTATATATCTTATTCTCACCTATTATATGCTCTACCTACATTAATACTTGTAATCATAACAATCATTTTAAACCGTGGATTTTGATGTTCGCGTCTTCACTAATGATCGGGGAGGGGGAGGCGTGCAAAGTTAATGTTTATTTTAATCTTATTTATTCATCTATTTATTCGGATGGGAGAGTACACTGAATTTTAATAACTGTTAAAGTGGCGAATTTTAATAACTGTTAAAGTGGCGAATACAAAACTTGCGGTAACCTACTCTTTTATCTTTGGTTATTATAATATTAATCTGAAACCATATGTATTGTGTAATCTTATCTCTACTAGTTTTTCTATTTTGAACAAAAACTCGAGAAAATTTACGCTGAAATAATTGGCGGCGTTAATTCGTAGTATAGAAGCAGACGACTGCTTATATTGCCGATTTTAAAGGTAGTATGGGGATACAGGGAAGGAGAGAATTGCTTCGATGCCCCTCGAGGTGGCGTAGGACCTGAAATCTCTCTCTGGCGCTATTGTACAATGGTGATTACCCGTGGTCGTATTGTGAATTCATGCTTACGGGTGGTATGATATGCTTATGATGACAGTGACACCACGAATTACATGTCCAAAGCAAAAATTGTCTCGCATTCGCAAATTTTCAACATTATTTACGCTAAGAACAAACTATTATTACTTAAACCTATTTTTACCCTAGAAGTGAATTAAAGTGAACGAACTGATAAGAAATAACATAATTCAAATTTTATTTAGAGAATCCTGTCAGGGATTTTCCATTCATACTTAATCCGAAATCATAATGTTAATTCTAAGAGAGATCATAGCCGACTCTTATGCTTAGATAAGCCCTTAATGTATTAATAAAAAATGTCTTGATTAGAATCAAGACCTAAAAAGTATCGATAAGACTGAGGCTATCACTTGACTGAAGGACCAGATGTTAGTTTTTCTTTTTAATTGAAACTTAAAGGCATGCTTAAGAAAACAAGATGGCCGCGGCCATATTATGCTTTGCGCACCCTCTATTGGTCAGGACTGGTATGATTCCGGCAAATATTATTGGCGGTATTCTCTTTTTCTTTATCAAATATCATTTCGATTATGAACAAAATCAATTTAGTATGAATTTGGTTTAATATAAACATCACTGATCATTTTGACCTTAAAATAAATTCTTTAACAAAACAATTACAGTTGTTTTTATATTATACAAACTTTTTTTGAATAAGTATTCACAATAAAATCTTTCTAGTGCGGTATGATAAACTTAATGATAGTTTTGACAAAGCACTTTCAACGGTTATTTTCAGATACAATTTTTTATAAACAAACATGATAATTTGTAGATTAAATTATAAGCATTAGTATTCGCAACAAAATCGTTTTATTAATGTCTGATTACTCAAATAACCCTTAATAATAAATTGTACCAGGCAGTTTGTAAGGTTCTTTTCACATACAATTTTTGACAAACCAAAATTATTACGTGAAGTTTAAATTTGCCTGTAAGCGTTCTTAATAATTTATTTAATTATCTGTTGATAAATAATATCCAATGCCAAAATTGTAAATTCAGTATTCAATCCACAATACATTTAGGTCTAATGGTCCAAATGAAATGAAACTTTAATGAGAGATGTGCTACAATCTATTATATCTAAAAATGGTTAAAAACCTTCAAATTAATTTGCTTTGTCAAAATAATAAATTTAGTACTTTCAGGCCCTTTCCAAGATTAAACATATCGCTTACACATGGCACTAAAAATCCTGTAACTAAACCAAATTACAGGCCATAAAGCTTACAACACACCTAAATGGGAAAGTTCAGAAGAGCCCTTGTGTTTTTACCAAGTAAACGTTACTATGTAAACGCAATTTTAGTTCAAAACTGTATTTATTGGAAATATTACATATTTTGAAAAACAATGAAGAGTAGAAAAATCATGAATAAGAAACTAACTGAAAGGGTGGGGGAAAAGTATCACAATATCAGTTACTATTGGTAAAAAACCAGGATTTACTTGAGATATAGTTTTAAATTATACTTAGTTGTCAAGGAGGTCCAAGAAGAAAAAACTTCCTCGCAGCGGTACTCTGCTTTATCGATGACATTCTGAAGCTTCTTGCGAGGTAGACCTTACATTTTAATGCAATAATTTTTTATCAGTATCATTTGGTAACGAACACAGAACGTTCTCATTATATGTGTTATTCAACTGATCAGGTTTCGCGAGACTTGCCCCTCTGCACGTTTACAAATCTAAGAATATTGGTTCAAGAGGTCTTGGTTTTATAATCTATTACTCTCTAAAAGGCCTGTTTTGGACAAGGATGGGGATGGGTTTTTTTCTTGGAAAATGGTTGTAAGTACTGAATTGTGAATTAAATACTGAATTTACAATTTTTACATTAGAAATTCATTTTTATTAAAATATTTATCCTATTTAATATAATATAATAGATTGTAACACACCTCAGGGTAAAATTTCAGGTCATTTGGATCATCAGTTTGGCATTGGAAAATAATTTTTACACAAAAAAGCTTTAATCTCTCTTAGGATAATAAAACACATTGAAACACACGTCTCACTACAATTTAAGGTCAATTGGATTAATAGAACAAAGGAAGCATCTGGCAAAAAACCTACCTCCTCCCATAAATCTTAATGTTAATTTTCGGTTCCTTTGAATTTTCTTCAAAAGTCGCGCTTATACATGTAAATCGAATTCTTTGAACTGGGGGAGTAGTTGTAAGGAAAAATGGGCGTGGAATACTCTGAGAGTCGGAATGAAGGCTGGTTATCTAAGTCAGATCTAGGCTCTATTTAGCGCCATTATGTCGGACTAATTTTAATACGCATGCCAAATTAATTTTAAACTGTTTTGCTCATACATAAAATTTACAATTAAAAAATTAAATTTAATAGATAGTTAACAATGAATAATTATTTCTTCCAAATTGTTGCTAAAATAGTAGTGTACGTAGATGACGCTACAATAGGGAAACGCCGGTAGGCTGCTAGGCATAGAAAAGCGTCTGCAATCTGCAAGGAAGTGAATTTGAAGATAATTTTTTGCAAATTTTGAAATTTGGTTCATAACTGTTGCGTTTACGAATGGGATGATGATATTGATATTGTTTATTGATGTCTAGATAATTGTTTTCATTCTGGTGAGAGAAACAAGTACATTTATTTCTGAACTCATTACTTAATGTGAAGTTGTAGTATTAGGTTTTTAATTATCATGTTAACAATGCTTATTTTGATTACGTTTATAAAAATAATATTGAACTTTTTTTCTTAAAGTTAGTGATCATAAGTGATGATTAGTAATTGATTATCCTTATTAGTTAAAATTAAGAGTTTATTAAATAAATTATCATTAACATTTATAGGTAAATTTAAACTTGAACCGATATTTTGTCTTTGGCAAATATTTAACTGAAAAGAACCCAATTAAGAGTTAATTAAATAAATTATCATTATCGTTTTTAGGCAAATTTAAACTTGAAATGATAATTTTTCTTTGTCAAAATTTAATTGTTACTGAAAAGTGAAAAGAACCTTAGAAAGTGCTTGTGCTTCGTGAAATTTATTATTAGGCTTATTTGAGTAATCAAACGTTAATAGAAAGATTTTATTGCGAATGCCAATACTTAAAATTAAACATCAAATTATCATTTTTGTTTGTCCAAAATTGTAAAGCTTAAAGAGAAAGTTTTTAGACTTAAGCTTATCTAATCCCAAAACCTAAATTCCTAAATTAAATGTACAGGTATAGTTAACCTGAAAAATGTGTCTGTCTAGAAGCACTTGCAAGTTAATTTAATGAACTTACAATCTAAATATATATTTATTTAATTCGAACACTTACAGAGATGGTAATATCATAAACTTGCTTAGTTACAGAGGTTTCCCTGATACACTCTCCAGAGACTACGGTATTAATTTCTTTTGGTTTACAAATCAAATATCTCTTACTTTAATGTGTTTAGTTTTTATTATATTTCAGACTTTCCGACGAGTACAATTCCTAAAATAATTTTGTAAACCTATTGCTAAAAACGCAACGTAATTTATAATTGTAGTGCTACCCGTTTTAAACTGCCTATCTACCATTCGCGAATTTCCCGCCAAGAGATTTCAATTCTCGGCATGTATAGTTGTATAGGCGCGCTACCTTGGAAACGCGAGACTCGCCACCTCGAACAAATTTCCGTCCTCCCTGCCCCAAATAAGCAAGACGTGAGAGGAACGCGCCGGCCGCCGACGTGAGAGAGATGTTAGGTTTAAGCATCATAACTCGAGCTTGTTAAAAAGACTAGACGGCCGAGAGCGTAAAGGCGTGAATCCGTGGAGTGAAAGCTCTGTGCGATGGTGCGGGATCGAAACCCGGTCGAGGAGGAAAATAATTTCATAAATAAATAAAATTCTTCCACGTTGCAGAGCCACCTAAGTGCGCTACTGAGTACTTTTTAAAATTTCCGTAATTCCGCACGGGAAAAAAGGGGAAAATGGGGGAAAAGGCGCGCCCAGCCGTAATCAAATAGTCGGACTAAACCTTTGCACCATCCGCTAGATGGCGAAAAGCAAAAACAACGTTCCATTACCGTTTTCCGTTGAAATAACTTATTTTTCTGGTAATCAAATTCAAAAATTTACTTATCCCGGCTTTTCGACAACGATTCCATTCCCCGAAAATATTTCATTATTACATTAGTTACTTTTGAGAGAGTACGTGTACGGTTTTGGGTTTTAAAAGGTTCCTAAAGACGTTACATCCCCATTCGTGCCCGGCACGCTTCGTAGTGGAACATTTTAATTATTCTAAAACCAATGGCGGCAAATTCAATAGGGACAGTAAAATTTTTACTCGTGGTTTAGCAAAATGATGTAATATCAAGTGTAGTTTAGTCAACTGTCGTATTGTTCTTTCTCATAGTTCAGGGCATGATCAGTGTTACTCCCCACTTTCTCTCTCTAGTTTCTAACATTGGTTACAACGTTATATACATTTGTAAATTCTAAGTAGCACATAAGGAAAAAGAATCCAATTTCTTTATATTTTGGTTTGAAATAAATAAACTCATGATAGTAGTTATAACGAACTGAAAGCCAAGGGAATGACACCGGTAATGAGCAGCAAAATGAGAGGAAAGTTTGCTTCGAGTTAACAGAGGGAGATGGTAGTGAAAATAGTAATCTAGAATTTTGTTCGTTCAAATCTTAATATATCATGAAAAATTCAAGTGAGGAGGCGGCACTACCTTGAAAGATTGATTTGGCGTGAACGAGTGGTCCGTGGAAATAGCAGATAAAAAATTGTTCTCTTTTCTTGGATCATAGCCCATTCGATCCATGCTCACGGACGAAAGCTGCTCGCGCTATAGCAGCTTGTGTCGTTAAGCGTGCGTGATCGAGTGGGCGACGCCTGGCACCGAAGTCCTCCCAGCATCCTCAGCGTTTATATGATGCATCAGAAGGTAAACTGGGAGAGTTTCAGTGCCACAGGTCGTCATGATGATATTTCAACTCCAATTTACATCAATTCTCCCTGGTCGTACTAGCAGCGGGTTAAGCTCCAGTTTGTTCAGGTCCTGTAAAGCCCCGTTCACAAAGGCGCTTATAGCTGAAGCTGATTGCTGAAACCGAGAGCTTATTTCGTTCTCCGCTTGCGCGTGAGGGTTCACAAAGCGGCTTATGTCGACTGGAAGGTAGAATATGCCGAAAGCTGAAGCTTCTTGACGTTGTCAGCTTCTATCTATCTCCCCTAGATATTTGAGCAAGCTGAAACGGTATTTTAAAAGTCCAAGCAGACGATCCTTTCGCGACGGCATCAAATATTCAAATTATTGGCGGAGTTAACTGCCAATTTTTTTATGTAATGAGATGAGTTCTTTAAAAGAACGCAAACAAAATGAAAAGGCTTTAAAGGCCGATAAACGTCTGAAAGAAATTGAAAAGAAGGAAAATCTTATAGAGGTAATTAGGAGAAAAGAAGTTATATGGAACAAATTTGATAAAAAACACAGAGACCGAGATGAATTAGAAAATGCCTGGGATGAAGTAGAAATTGAAACCAAAATGATAAGTAAGTAGATTATTATGATAAATAAAACTCTTAAACGACTTTCATTTTACATTTTTTCAACAGAAAAAGATGCAAAAACTACCTGGAAATATCTTAAAGACCAGTTTCGGGAACATTTTCATTTAATTTCAAAAACAAAATCAGGGCAGGAGTATATAGAAGAAGAAGATGTATCGATGATAAAATGGCCATTTTTTAAAAGTTTATTGTTTTTAAAAGACGTGGTGACGAGGAGACAGTATGCTTATTGTTTAACCTTCAAAGTTTTGTTCTATTAAACATTTATATCATACAATTTCAGTACAACATCAAACATGTGCGGAAAATTCAATGGAAATGAGGAAATAATTTCACGAGATGTGAGTCAAGTATCGAGGGGCAAATCACTCAAAACTCAGTCTCTTCACCGATTAATTGTACACGTAATGTTTTTAGCACAGGCAAGGGTAGGGCTTTTTAAGATTTCGTATAATCCCTATTGTTCAGTTAAAACCAGAGTTTACACTAATTACACTGAGTGATTTGCTACTTGTCAAGACTTACAATAGCACATATACTTTTTTATTTAATGCATTAATGGAATCGCACTGTTACTTAGGATGAATCGTCGGAAATAGAAGAAAGGCTGCCAGTAACAAGACCAGATATTGTGAGTGAAGACTGTTGTGAGACGAGATCATCAACATCATCATCGAAATTGCCATCCTCATCCTTCACAGAGGCTCCTGATATTGCAAATGAAGGCTGTGGTGAGACAAGATCATCATCATCGTCATCGAAGTTGCCATCCTCATCGCTCACAGAGCCATCAAAAGTTAGGAAGCGACAACGGACCATAGAGGATGTGGAAATTAATAAAATTGATGGGTATGAAAGTTCTCTAGCTGGATCAATATGATTTTGTAATTTATCCATTACATAGTTATGATTGTATTTTTAAACTATTCAAATATATGTTAGAATTTTAGCCAAAGTCGCTGCTCCAGAATCAAAAGACGAAGCCCAGTTGTTTGCCGATTTCATTGCTAGTAAGCGGAGAAAAGTTGATAAAAAATACCTAAGACAGTGTCAAAATCAAATTTACAATTGCATTAATGAATTTATTGACTTGTCAGAACAAATTGAAGATATTAATGTTTAATAAACTATTTTAACGTTTACAATTGTTTATTTATTTTTTAACGCCTGGCAAATCCCATTGCCAAGGAACAGCTCCTTCATTCCAAAAATACTCTGCGTAACTATCACGACATTGCCTTGCATTTAATGAAAAGTTTCGCGCTTGTGAACCTCTTAAGGTGCGTAAACCAGTTTGAGGCTCATCTTGCCAGGTTCCAGCATGCAATATTCCTAGGCTATCTGTAAAATCAGCTTAGCCTGGTGGGCAATAAACTCTTTTTGACGGTTGCTTGTTTTTTTCTGATGACATTAAGTAATTATGCAAGACAACAGTTGCCTTAACAACCCGATCAACGTTCTGTGGCATAAGATTTATCGTTCGATGGAATACTCGCCACCTTGCTCCTAGAATCCCAAAGGCATTCTCGCTGCAACGTCTTCATGAATTGTTAATTCGCATTATTGTGGGTTTTGCATACACGCAATTTAATTCAACTTAATTTCTATACCTTGCCCTACTGAGACGGTAATTAAAAACCCTCATTTTTGATGTTAACCCCTTCCCAGGAAATGGTCTTAGAAAATTAGTTTTCAGAGCAAATGCTTCATCTCCAAGAAGCACGTGGGGTGCAATAAAATCACTTCTCGGTAGCTTGGTTGGCTCAGGAAATCCTATTTGTCCACTGTTTAATGCTTTGCCAATGTCCAATGAGCCAAAAATACCACCATCCGAGTTAGAACCATACCCTCCGATATCCACGGCCAAGAATCTGTATTCAGCATCAACCACTGCCATCAATACAATTGAGTTTGTACCCTTTAGTGTAAGTAAAATTTTTGAATTGAGGATCTTGCAGTTCACATAAACATTTTTAAAGGAATCCACAAGTCGCTTGTCTGGGGTAAAATTTTGATACCGCTCGCCATGCTGGGGGATTTTCCAGACGTTAACGGAAATTCAGATTGGCAAGCGCAAAGGGTTTGACAAGCGACTTGTGGAACCCATTAACGTCTACTTTATAATTGAAGAACATGGATCCGCTATTTGGTGGCTGTTGTATTGTAATGTGTTTACCGTCAACCGCCCCACAACAGTTAGGATATTGCCATTGACGGCTGAACTCGAACGCAGCTTCCGTCCACATTTTTTTATCTGGGGTCTTACATAATACGTTTAAAATTACTTGTAGAAATGGTTTTTTAAAGATAAGAGGCCATACTTTCAAAACTAAAGGTTGTAAAACCTCCCAAAGAGCATCACATGTTTCAGTAATAACTGCATGTGCAGTGCTTTTCCCTATACGAAAGCCATAAGAAATGCTAGCAAGACTTTCCCCTGTTGCTAAATACCTAAATCAGTAAAACCACTTTTAGTAATGGAAAAGTAACACAATTTAGAAATAGCACAAAAAATATATTTATTTTCAATGGAGAAACAATGCGTACATACCTTAAAGGTATAGCGAGGCGATGTTTAGGGGACAATGGCTCTCTAGATGAGGGTTTTTTTTTAATGAGCCATGCAAAAGCTTGGCCAGTTCATCAAATATCTCGGGTGACATTCGTGTAAAGTTCCGAAAGTATTCATGATCATATTTTCTCATTGCCTTTAACTATCAAAATAAATTATGTGAGATTCAACAATACAAATTCACAAATTACTTAATATCATAATAAGATTGCTGGTAACCACACAGACCAGGTACAAATGTCGCAACTATTGACAATTTTATATAAAAAGTTGTTTTTCTTAATCACCAAACACGAGCACGTCACAGAAAGTAAAGTAAACTGCCGAACTAACTAGAAGAATAAGCGTTTGCGTTACCGTAACACTCACATTCGTGAAAGAAAGACAAGGAGTGCTAACTGAAAGCCCTATATACTATTTATGAAAGAAAAAAAACACTATATACAAGTTACAAAGTTAGTTAAATTAACGTTTGGCTAGGCTTCAACAATTTTAGCTTTTAACTGGGTCTGTCACTAGTCACAACAGAATGTCAGTCTCTCTCAGATATAACTAGGCCTTTGCTAATTTTACGAAAGTTTTACCAAAGTATGGAAATAGCCTTGTTGTTTTCTTTTTACCCAAATCGGGTGAACCCACCAGCGACGTTTCAAACGTTTCAACTTTTTTTTTCAATAGTAACAGTTTTTTCTTTAATAACAATAACGTAACTACTACGCTAGTCATTTCTTCTTCTTCGGAATCCATCTTGTTTTGAATGACTCAGTGAGCGCCAAGCGGAAGAACTCGGCTTTTTTTGTGAACAGATTTTTGGGAGCTGAGGCGGACGGCCGTGCGAGGACGCTTAAAGCGTAATCTCGTTGTGAGGAAATCGGTCTCTACTTTCAGGAATCAACTTCAGCTATAAGCGCCTTTGTGAACGGGGCTTTAGTCTCGAAAGGGTTATATGGTGCTTGTAACCTTTAAAAGGCTTTGTCATGGCTAAACAGACCGCTATTACAATTTTTTTATTGTTTTATAGCTTATTTTGACACGTTATCTCCAGTGGCGCCGCTAGGGGGTAGGCTGGGTAGGCTACAGCCTACCCGTAAATTTCAGAGGGGCCCCGAAATTAGGTTCCCATAATATTAAAATAAAGTTAATACAATATTTTGATCTAGACCTACAAGGCAATTTACTATAGACAAAGTTCCACAAGGATGATGAACCTTTTTGCATCTGATTTTGAAATCATTCTACAAAATGGGAAATGGGTGTTAAAAGTTTTTGACTAGCCAGAAAAATTATCTCACTTTTTGATTTTTAGCTATATCGTATCAGGGAGGAGAGACTTGAGAGGGAGTGTTAGAGTGAATAGGCGCGTTCGTTCGCTTCGTGGCTAAACTCGTCTCTCTCTGGCGCTGACTCGATTATTGGATTGCCTTAATATAATGGAAAGTGTTAAACTCTCCCATTAAAATTTCTGTCAGCCGTCAACAATACGGATTTCTCGCATTCAATTCCGCTCCTCTATTTAAACATTCCAGGATATCGAGGTTAACTTTAAATGCAGAAGCAAGCATATACTGATGGTATATTTCTTTGAATGATCTTAAGGCGATGTTTATCACGACCCCAGAATTTACGTGTATTTCTCCAGAAAGCGAATATAATTTTGAAAGCAAAAGGAAGTATATAGTATCTTTATATATTTAATATAGTGTATTACAATTTTAACATAAGTAAATTTATGAACGTAACGATTACGGCCCTGGTAATTATTGTTTAGGTCAGGGAAACGAGAGGCTAATCACTAGGATTTTCTGTACTTCAGTTAATTTTTAGGTATGCATTATCGTGGGGCTATTCACTCAAGTTTTCTGTTTGTGTCGCACTATTGCAATTAAAAAAGAAGGTAAATTATTGATGTACAGATTACGGGCAATCATTTTAGTACAGTGAAAGATAGCGCATCGAGGGACCAATCAGTCTGATTTTCTGTACTTCAATTAAGGGTTTACTTATGCGTTACGATTAATAATTTTTGCACTGTTAAAGGGTACGCAAGTTTCCTATTTGTGCCGCACTATTATAATTATAACAGAAGAAAATGAATTGAAGTTAGGATTACTAGTAATCATTATCGAGGGGCTATTCACTGAAATTTTCTATTCGTTACAATGTGGCTAAAATTATGAGCCCAGCCATTGGGTCATCTTGTTTGTTTCGAGCTCTTTTCCTAAACTTCTCTCGCGTTCCTTCTGGTCCCATAAAACTTCGAGGTCAGACTCCTTTTGGTAAACCGATTTCCCTTTTCCTCACCACATCGACAGTGCACAGTGACCTCATAGGGGGCTTAACTGAAAATCCCCCTCTCTCCGACTCCGTGTTTTTATTATTTTCACAAACTATAATTTATATAATAATATGTCTATTGTCTGATAATGCTGAACTTTAATATACTAAACTTTGATAAAAAATATGATAGAAAAAATTGTTAATTTTATATTATCGACGCTGGGCTACTAAATTTTTCTCTTGAAATTTGATAAGGGGCCCCCAAATCTCCCTTAGCCTATCTGTAAAAAAATCCTGGCGGCGCCACTGGTTATCTCCCAAAGGTAATTTATGTAATGATAAAATGTTTTCGGGGAATGGAATCTCAGACCACCTACCCATGGACAGGCACCGTGTTAAACCGCGGTTCTCAAATTGAAACGCGTAGCACGCGCCCTCATGTGTCGGCGGACCGCAATATATCTCCACAATAAATTAATAAGAAACAATTTTTGGAAAAGGCTTAATGTTATATTCATCTCATAAAGAAACCTAGAGTTTTATTTACTACACTATTATAAATATAGCGTGTATAAATCTTTAATGAAATCAACCAAAAATAAACGAATGATAATAAAGGTTTACTCACTTTGCCACATTTATAAGATTTTTGGCATCTATTGACGCCTATTAGGCCACTGTTCTCGAGGGAGCAAGAATTAATATTTTTCACGTGAGTCTGTTTTGTGGAGATGAATTTCCAGAAGCCGCCACCGCGGCGCTTTCGTCAGGCCTTACACTTTGCTAATCTAGCTCCATATCCTCGTGCCTGTTCATTTGTAGGTGGTCTGAGATGGAATTGTGGTCGAAAAGCCGAGGTAAGTAAATTTTTGAAATTGATTACCAGTAAAATAAGTTATTTCAACGAAAAACGGTAATGGAACGTTGTTTTTTTCTTAAGCATGCCTTTAAGTTTCAATTAAAAAGAAAAATTAATATCGGATCCTTCCGTGAAGTGATAGCCTCAGTCTTATCGATACTTTTTGGTCTTGATTCTAATCAATACATTTTTGATTAATATCTGTTCCTTGAGTCTTCATTTTAATTAAGATTGTTAAGAAATTGTTTTACATTTTCAAAATCTGGACTAAGCAGAAACATATATAAAGGAGACCGTAACTTTAGCTCAATCAGACATTTATTTATAACGATACTTAAAAAAACGTAAATCATTAAAAGTTTGTATTATTATTATAATTAACATAATACAATTTTTTACAATGGTTTATTGAAACGCGAGGCGCCCCCCTAAAAATTCCACAAATAGGACCAAATTGACAATTTTACACAATTTTTAAAAATGCTGATTTATGTCCGTTTAACCTTTAGCTCAAAATTTTCATAAGCCCATTGTGAAATTCGAATATCCTTAAAACTTAACGAAAACGATCCGAGATTGTCAATTTCAAACTTTTTTGTCGCATTAACTAACGTTTGTTTGATATTAAGCTTAAAACCTTAAACACAATATAGTCAGGGCTACCCTAAAAGTCCACAAAGATCATCCAAGATTATTAATACGCCTAAAAAATGCCCTCTTCAAAATATGCATCCGGGGAAAAGAGAGCGTGATCAAGTGGGCTATGCTAGTGGGTATTTGGGAAATTGGGTAGGAAGTCGCGGGGTTGGGACTCCAGGCATCAGGGGTGGACTGGCCACGGGGGCTGGTGGGCAATATCCCACGGGGCCGGAGGCAAAATAAGGGTTTGGGGCCGGTCGAAGAAGGTTATGAATTTGCAAGGCAATGCAAGCCATTGGACTTGTATTTTTTAGCCATATGATATTAGCAGCCTAGGCGAAAGATAAGCTTTACGACTGCTCTTTACAAATTTACAATCGTAAAAAATTGGTTCCCACCGTCCCACGGCCCACGCCAATATAGCCACAGACCCACGCCAATATAGCCACAGAGAGAAAAGTTTCAAAACATTATGAAAGGCTTTATAAGGATGGGGGAAGAAAAGGGCTAGTGCACGTGACATGAGTCACTGAGTTGAAAAGCAAAAATATTTTTACTTTCGGTTTTCGTTTTCAAAGCCATAATAATGCAGACATTTAGTGGTTAGCGCAATAGCGTTAATTAGTACTTTTAATTTTCCAATGTCGAGCCCTGAAAAATCCAAAAAAACAAAGAAAAGAGTATATAAGGGAGGCGCAGAAAAAGCTAGGGCTAAGAATGTAGAAGGTTTAAAAACTGCAGCTTCTGATCCTAAACAGAGAAAATTGAGTTTTGGACCAGTGCCTATAAAGTCTCCTGACCAAGAATTGTTCCCAGTTAATGCGGATGAAGATCATGACGTTGACGAATCAGAACATCATCTCTGGAATTAGAGCCTTTAGTGACAAGTGAGATTAGTGACGAGACTGACGTTCGGTCCGCTGATGGTGATTCCACTAAAGCACCAACAGAGTTTCGTCAAATTCTTCTAGAACTTCCTGATAACGAGCTCGTAACAACGAAAACAGATGAATGTAAATTGCAACAATCAGACCAGCAATCGCAACAAGGAAGTCAAGGATCCCAAACCAAAGAAATTAATTCACTTTCACCGGAGAGAAGTTTGCATATAGTTTCTTCCAAATAGCTACAAACTGCAGTACAATACAAAAATTGGAATTCATTCAGAAACATCCAGTACAGCCTGAATCAACCGACGTGGATTTGTATTTTAAAACAGATCGCTTGTATAATAGAACCGTTGGAAGTCGAAAGATACATAGCAAGTGGCTAACAATCCATGTTATTGATAAGAAAATTCAAGCTCTTTATTGCAGTATATGCCTGACATTTTCCAACGAAAGTGGTTGCACAAATTTCCGTCACATTTACGATGCGGTTGAAAAACACGAAAAAAGCGTGAATCACAGCTCGTCAGTAGAAAGCTAAATAGCCGCAACTAGTGACAAGTCTATAGCGGGCCTCATTATCCCGAATCTTGTATCTGCCAAAAGAGCCCAAATAGAGCAGAACCTTCATGTGTTGATAAAGGTTTTCGATGTTGTTAAGCTAATTGGCCGACAAAATTTTCCTTTTAGAGGAAGTTCATCACACGAAACCTTAAGCAGACTAGACGACGAAAGCGTGAATCATGGGAACTTTCTTGAAATTATGCGACTTTTAGCTGATAGCGATCCCATTCTTCGTCATCATTTAGAACTATCCATTACAAAAATTAAGAAAAGACAAGAACAACTAAAAGATCAGGGAAAATCAGGGGCCTTGGCTCGTAGAAGAGGAGGCCTAGTAACAATGCTTTCAAAAACAACTGTTAACAAGGTGATTTGTGGTACGTTTAATTCAATTCGAAAACAAATTGTTAAGGAGATAGGGAATGGAAAATTTAGCGTGCAAATGGACAGCACTCAAGATATCGGTGTTTTCGATCAAGCTGCGGTTTGTTTGCTATATTTGCGATGATAAAATTAGAGAAAGGCTATTTACTCTCTTAAAAGTTAAAGAATTGTCCGGTGTCGCTTTGCACACTCTACTTAAAGAATGTTTTGATGAGCATGGTTTAAAGTTTGAAAATTGCATTGGAGTATCTTTCGATGGCGCTGCAAATATGAGAAGTGAAAATAAAGGGCTAAGAGCCCAGATAGAAAAAAATAACGATAAAAACGTTTATATTTGCTTAATCTATGCATATGCGATAGCTGTGATAATTTGGAAGCGAAGATTTTTTTGGGTTTTTAAATAGACTTGCAACTTTTTTCGGTGACTCTTACAAAAGAATGAGTGTTTGGGTTCAACTAAACGAGAACACCTTTGGCCATAATCAACTTTGGCGCCTTCAGAAAATAGGCGAAACAAGATGGTGGGCTCGCGAGAAAGCTATTGATCAGGTGTATGGAGAAAGTCCCCTGTTTTGTACCGTAATTAGCGCACTGCATTTTATTACGAAGTCTTCCAATTTCGATCCCAAATGCTCATCAGAGGCAAGCTCCCTTCTTGAAATACTTTGCGATTTTAAAGTCATTTTGACAGCGCACGTATACTTGGCCATTTTTGTTCAAGCTGGACCTGCGGCTAGATACTTACAAACTAAAAATTTAGATTTTATTACTGCGTGGAACATGGTTGAAGATTTGAAGCTTATATCCCATTGGATAGAATCCGTTGGGCAGAATTTCATTGGGCAGAATCCCATTCGATCGATGACGCGGAAGCCCATTCGATCGAGTCCCATTCGGCCGAAAATCCCATTCGACAGAAATGCCATTCGGTCGGAAATCCCATTCGACAGATTGGTCATGTGAACGCATCCCATTCGACCGATGACTAATCGGCAAAGTATCCCAATAGGAAGAACCCCGTTTGCACGAACAGTTAAAAATTAAGTAATTTTATACGGGAAAAAAGAGTAATTAAGGTATATGCCAATGTATTTATTTTCCAAAAAATATTTAAACCGGTTACATTCACTTTACATAATGTAAATTAAGGCCAACATAATCGAGAAGTTGTAGGGCAATTTTAGAATGGTCTACATTAGGTTGAAGGCAGTCAGCTTGATAGTTAGTTACCACTACTTTATATCTTTCATTAAGTTCAACGTATTTTGTGTTAAGCTTGGTTTTCACTGCCGAAACTTTCACGGAACAGAAAAGAAAAATCCGCAAAATTTTGCGGAAAATTCCTTAAAAAGCGGCGGCAAAACGTTTTCACTTGTAATATGAAAGAGTGCGAGTTCGTGGAGACCAAGGCTTATCTGTTATGTTGAAAATGCATCAATAGCAACCTATCTATTTTCTTAGACTTAATTGTCTTTGTAAAAACGTTAAATTTTATCATATAAATAACGATTAAGCCAAATTTCTTTAGCAAATCGTTGACTATAAATTTTTAGACATTTAACTCGACAACAGAAGCGCCTTGAAAATAAAAAAATGGCGTCGAAAAAAAGCCTCGCGAGCTGACCAAAACCAAGCCTATGACGTCACGCATTCGTCGATTCCTATTGGCCACCGCTTTCCTTTCCGTAAAAATTTGCGGAAAAATAGAAAACCAAATCCGTGCTTGCCGCACAGAAAACGCGAAACTTTGCGGCAAGTTACCTCTAAAAAAACGGCGCGGAACGCGGTTTTTCCTGCGTTTTGGGCCAGTGAATACCAGGCTTTAGGAACGGTAACGCGTTTGCCAAGATCAATATCAATTTTCTTGCTGCTGTACTCGACTTGGAGATTTTTCAATTCAAGTGAAAACTTCCAGAAAGTCGGCTTAGATGCCAACTTAGAGTTTAACTTATGGGGAAATCCTACGAGATGATTGTTAGTTCTCATTTGGAAATTGCCATAATGATTCCACATAGCAGGGGGACGAAGGCTATTATCGCACCAGTTCTCCACAAAATAGTCCTTGAAGTCGGTTACTCCAGGAACGTCATCAGGAAAGCTCTCTTGTATTGTACACCAAAGATCTCCCTGTCTTTCAATCGGAACCAGAGCTAGGCTCATAATGCGTCGAACCATTTGCCGTACGTCAGGATTACTCCTGTAAGTTGTGGTTAAACCTCTTGAACTTACAGCTCGCCATATGGCTTGCGTAAAATGAAAGAGACAACCCTAGAGTGTAGCAGACGGGTAAATCTCTCTTATTGTGGTCATCGTGGCAGACTCAAAGTCTATTTGGAACATCGCAGGTGAAAATACCAATCCCTTAGCAACGCAGCTTCTTCAATTGCATGAAACAGACGAGAATAGACCTCTCTGGAATGACTTGGTAGTAAGGCGTAAAGTAAAGGAAGCATATATCCTTTGTAGACGACGTGCAGAACGTAAAGCTGATTGAACTGTTTCGGGCGTGCAAAATGCGTACCGTCCATGAAAACACAAGGCGCTTTGCAAAAAATTTCTAATAACTCGTTAGTGCAAAACGCGAGAATTTTATCGTCTTCACCGTCATTTATGATCAAAACCTTTTCCTTGTTGTCTCCTACTAACTTCCATTCTCCGTCAATAAATACATCTCTTCGTGTCTCAGGATTGGCTGGTAAATGTTTACCTTGATTTCCATATAGAGCTGAACGTACAGACTTGAAATCGGGAACCATTGCTTGAGCTTCGACCTCATCAACACCTAGAAACGGACAATTTTCAGTAAATTACTACTATACTATAATATTACACCAAAAATTGATGTAAATATATATACCTGAGGCCACAGCTCTTTGTTTTTCGGCTACAACGACATCCGTATAAATATCCCTGACTCGTTTCGAACATCTTGCAGAATTTACTCGCAACATCATTTCTTCTTTAGCCCGCAAGTGCAAAATGTACTTCGTATCAGGTTCATGGGCTATGTGCGTTTCCGGAACGTTGCTTACAACAATACCGCGACGCGTTGTAATTTTAACTTGACAACTCTTATTTCTACAAACATAATAGGCCGACTCTTTATTTCTCCTATTTAGACGAAACAAATAGTAATTTTTAACGTATAAAATTCCTCTTTTGTTAGCTACACGCTCCATACTGATACACTAACTTCTTTCTTACGATGTTTGTTAGGATTTTACTATACCTACCTAACTCAACCAACACTTGATTCTGACTAATTAGGCCACGGTGAGTTCGAAAAAAATAGTGAAAAAATTCTAAACCCGCCGCAAGTTGGTCAAAAATATTTTGGAAAATTTGAAAATTGCATGTACTTACCGCCATTAAGACCGCTACGCGCCTAAACGCATTCTGCCCTCGATCTTGAAAAACAACCCCGGGGGGGGGGTAAATATAATAACAAGGACTCGCGACGGAAATCAGGGAGCACACACCGCGGAAATATAGCTATGAAATTTTAAACACCCACTGAAACATTTAGAATTCTCATACCAGGATAGAAAAATATTTAAAGCAAGCTCCAATTTTAAAAATAAACAACGATATTTTGCTAAATTGCGTAGATTATTTCGGAAGTAAATGAAGATAAACCACAATATTTTGGAAAAGGCGTAACATTATTTGGGAAATAAATGAAGATAAACAACAATATTTTGGAAAAGGCGTAACATTATTTGGGATGATAAACAACATATTTTGGAAAGGCGGTCACTTATTTGGAAAATTATATAAAATTGCTTAAAATGTGGCACTTAGCGTTACCCGAGAAACACCACTTGGAGGTGGCCAGATGTCGTTTCTCATGGGGATTGGGGAGTTTTGTTTAGGCAGGTCCCCTTGCCTACTGCCGTATATATTTACTGAAATTCCACCAAATCTCGTAAAAATCGGTAAAAAATAAATAAATTAAGATAACTCAATTCGAGAACCAAATTATCTAGTAGCCCCATCCAAATATTTTATAAGTCCTGAATGAATATCATATGAATAAAATCTAACCTGATTTTTCGGTTTTTTCATGTAAATGAAAAGATTTGCAACCTTACGTTCGTCCTGCCTTGAACAATCTTTCCAACGAATGATTCGCCAAAAATTGTATTCCGATATTCCATTCAATATGCAGAATGCTACAACTTGCATTCTTTTTACATATGTGCATTCGTCAAAAAATGCACGCACAATATGTTCAGGAACGCTGCTAAAATCAGATACATCCTTTCCATTTAGCAACCAACACGATTACTTTTGAAAGCAATAATTATCAACTTTATCTCAATAATTTTTATTTTTACAAACCGTTAATCCTTTTCAATAAATGGTTTGAAAAAAAAGATCTAGATCTACCTTTTATTGTGGGCAGAAGCAGGTTCGGTTAGGTTTTTGGTTTAGATAGCTTAGGATTTCACTTCACGTGGAGAAAATGAATTTTTGTTCTAGATTTAAAACATCCAAACCCACCGTCAGCACAATGGTTGTCATGGTAACGTGGCAACCTTCTTCATTGCCATGGCAACGGTTCGCGCATGCCAAATCTGAAAGGGACGCTAAAACTCTGGTGATTTCATTGGACTTGGTTCCAAACGTTACTTCTTTCGATGAAAGAAAGATCGCTTGTACTTGCGGGAAATAAATCCGACGATGGAATTATCGATGGATTTCTTGTGGGGGTGTTTAACAACCAAAGTCGGTTTGGATACGTAATCCGATGTTCCACTGGGCAATCTCGAGCCAACAAGCGAAAGGCTTTAAGGGCATCGAGGAAAAAGGTTCCCGATCATTTGGTTTCCGAGTGTGTGAAGGCTAACGTCCCCTCCAAAAACGCATGGTTCTATAATCAAAATTTGTCGATTACCGACAATCTTTTCCTCGTTTTCCTTTGGGTTTGTAAAATGAGCGTCACTGACGCTACAACCCATAATGAATGTTCCTCACGAACAGTTGTGGATTATTTTTCACACTTAAAACAACCAGGAGGCTAACTTGGCCACCAGATGGCGCACCCAAAAATTATTTAGTTTGGCAACGTCCTAGATTTCAGAGAGAGTCAAACATGTATAAATATTGTCATTATGAGCCTTGTGGAATTTTTGCCAAAATATCGGTCCTTTGTAACATAGTGGGGCGGGGGGGGCAGTGGTCCACGAGGCTACTAAGGAAATTCAAGGGTAACCAGAGTCCACACCTTAAAAATCTAATATTTTAATTATCCACTTCTTTAGTTTAGATTCGCGTGATCGAGTAGGCTATGCTCCGGGAAAAGGAATCTTTGGGAGTGGGTGGTCCACGAGACTACTAAGAAAATTGAAGGGTCACCAGAGTCCAGGCATTAACTTTTAAATAAAAATCATTATTTCCACCCTGACTCGCGCTATAGCTCAAGCAGCTTGCGACGTGTTGCGCGTGATCAAGTAGGCTATGCTCCGGGCAAAAGAAATCTTAACCAGTCTGGGAAATAAGGATATTTTTAATTTAGTCCTTGGGACCAGTGACCCCTAGTGTCCGAAATAATAAACTGGTCTCCGGACTGGTCCCAGCCTTTGTTCTCCTATAGATTTGCAATTAATAAACTGGTCCCGAGGACCAGTAACCCCCACTTTTTGAATATTAAAAACTAGTCCAAGCAATTAATAAACTGGTTTTGGACAGAGGAGGAAGTGTGCTATTTCCCAGACTGATCTTAACTTCAATAGTTCAGTTGGGAGTCCTGGGGTTCCTGAAGGCCACAATGGCAGACATAGATGCATATGACAAGGATACACTTCTCATAAGCGAGAATGGCCACTTTGTTGTGTAAGAGACAGCCTGGCAGCCCGGTATTTGTTGACTTCTAAGCTGACAAGTCAGGTTAGAAGTTAAGGTTTTCACCTTTAGAAGTTAATACAGCCCTTTGAATTTAAATAATTAGAAATGAGAAATGTTATTAAATGAATGAATCTATACGGTTGCAGTTGTGTCGAAATGAGAGCAATTAAATATGTGTCTTTGATATTTAGCTCTGATTATTTCAGAAACTTAATAAAAAATAGTGTTACGTATTTATCCAGAATTGATTTTAATTAATTTAACATTTAACCAGAATTGATTTTAATTAATTTAACATTTAACCAGAATTGATTTTAATTAATTTAACATTTAACCAGAATTGATTAATTAATTTTTAACATTTAACCAGAATTGATTTTAATTAATTTAACATTTAACCAGAATTGATTTTAATTATTTAACATTTAACCAGAATTGATTTTAATTAATTTAACATTTAACCAGAATTGATTTTAATTAATTTAACAATAAAGTGTTGTAAATAAAAAGCCTGAGAATGGGATCCTCTTAAAAACCAGAACCACGACCCATAAGCGTAAGTTTGAAACAATTTTGGTAACGTACACTTGCGTCTAAAAAACATCTATTCCCAATAATTTCAGAAACTTTGACTTCTTTGAGAAGGCTTAGTAGCAGAACCGCTGAACAGTGTGTTACATATTTAACATAAACCGAAAATAATATCATTTAATAAACATTGTGTTTTAAAAGACTTTAAAAAACACAGCCACTAATTGGAAGAGCTACCTTGGTATGTCGAAATTAAGAAGAAAACGTGTTAGAGATCCAATGAACAGCAATGGTTGTAACCTTTAATATAGAATTTGAATTAAAATAAATCAAATTATGTTATCAGAAACATTAATATAAAATAAACAATTTTCTGCTGTTAAATTTATGTAAAAATAATATAGCAGGGACCCAGCGGTCCTATAAAATCCTATATTTTGAACCTGTCTATATTATCCTTTAATTCACGAAAGGTCCTATAATATCTTATATTTTGTCATAAAATGGCATTTAATATCGTTTATCAACGTCAAATTAGAAGAAACGCGTTTAACACGACAATTTCAACATGTTATTACGAGGAACTAAATTGTATATTACAACGTTTTTAAATTCAGCTTTTACGCTTACTAATTATAATTATAATAGCTATTTTGATAATCTTGACGAAGATTGTAATTAAAAGAACTTTCTACGGCGTTTCATCATTCCTCTTGGACACCAAGTCTTTGTCAAAAGCGAGACTGAACATAAGTATTAGCGAATTTCGTGTCTCAAGTTTAACCATATTATCAGTTTGTTAATCATGGCACATTAAGCTGCACAATGATAGCCGAGCTTCCGAATACTATTTTTTAAGACTTTTATATTTTTAAGGCTTAAAACTTTATTTTGTATAACACGCGAAAAATATACGAGAAAGGATGCTGAAGTTTTCATGGAATTAAACAATGGAATTACAAAATAGCTAAAATGTATTTTTGGT